>PNEQ01102777.1:10609-22194 GCA_003012365.1 Medauroidea extradentata
AAAAAAAAAAAAAAAAAAAAAAAAAAAAAAAAAAAAAAAAAAAAAAAAAAAAAAAAAAAAAAAAAAAAAAAAAAAAAAAAAAAAAAAAAAAAAAAAAAAAAAAAAAAAAAAAAAAAAAAAAAAAAAAAAAAAAAAAAAAAAACAATGATGTAACAAAACAAATATGCGCATCAAAATCTTTTGTTAACTAAATCATGATATATTTAGGCCTACACAAAAACTAAGCAATCGTGAGTGTGTGGACGATTAAAGATTGTTTTAACTACTATTAGAAGAGTCAAAATAAATAAATTATCAACATAGTAATTTTTTCTTCAGTATAATGCACAATAAAATTGCCAACGAACAATCATATTATTTATTCTCGTAAATCATTATACCGTATTTGCCGGCATATAAGATGACAATTTTTACATATTTTTGGCCCTCAAAAATTGCTACTCGTCTTATATGAGGGTGCACTTCCTCGCAGCGAAGCAGCGATCGATGCGAACGCGTGCTGAGATACTTTGTCTCACCAGCCTACAACTCTCGGGCGGAGAAAACGAGGATCTAGGGCCGCATGCTTTCATCCTTTGTCTCGCAAGCACAAGACTCTCGGGCGGAAAAAACGAGGATCTAGGTACCGTACCACACATTCATGTGTCTACCGTCTAGTGCTAGGCTGGCGGACAACAGCGCACAGGAATGCGATGACCTTGCAAGCAGCTGTTGTTGCCCGGCGTTGCCATGTAGTGCACGGTGTGCAAGGCCGGCGTTGCCAAGTCGCGCACACCTGCCGGCAACTGGAGATATCGCTGGCTGCCACCGTGCATTTCCTTGGCTCTTGGGCGCGCGGAGGGCAGTAGTAGCCAATGTTATTTGTTTATGTGTCTATTATGATGTTTAAATGCCCGTAATAAATGCATTGAAAATATAGAAACTAAATTTTTAATGTTTCAGGCAAAGGAAAACAATATTTTTCTGTCGGGAATTTCTAAATTAGTAATTTACTTTTTTTCTAAATTTTGTACCTTCAAAACTATGACTCGTCTTATATGCGGGGTCGTCCTATTTGCCGACAAATACGGTATAGCAATACAACTCACAGCAACATAAAATATAATGTAATAGGCAGTAGTGTTGTAAATACAGACAAGATTGCCGAAAAGAAAGTAAATTAAACTAAAGTAATGAACCATCTGATAAAGCTCCCGAATCAAGTTGCATTTAAATATTATAGTGACAATCAAAGTAATTAGTACATACATTTATACATTTTTAAATAATATATGTTGTAAGAAGTACTCAAAATGTATTTTCAAATATTATAATAAATGACAATGTAGTTGAAATAATAAAGTTGAACATTATATATCAGTACATGGCATTTTCACAGAATTTTCTTTTACCCAGTAAAGTTTTTTAACATTAAAAATAGTTCAGTGTTTATATCAATATCTAAATCAGACCCACGTTAAGCAGAAAAACAGTATGAAATGTTTATAAAATATTTCCAAACACACTGTAAACCTCTTTTTAAAGGTTTTATTGTCGCAGTACATTGGCTCTGATACTAATATGTAAGATAAATGAGTGCAAGTAAACTTCTATTCCATTCACTTAATATTTATGTTATTTTTTATTGTAATATGATGTATATTTATGAATTTAATCAAACACAAACTGTACGTAAAACTAAAAACCAGGAACATGACATGGTTTATTAAATTTTCTGGAAAGACTTACTGTTATTTAACTTTTTATGTTTAGGATGTTCCTTCGGGTCACTGTTTTTTCGTTTTGAATCCCGAACTTGTCTCGACATCAATTTCACTTGGTAATGCAAACGACATTGTATCAAATTCCGCAGCATAAATTTCTAGTGTGCCCGACATGTGTTGAACCATGTAGAAAAAGACGTATTTGTTTGTTGTTTGATACGCGCCTCTATTAAGGAAGATACATTTCCTTCATATCAAAATGATTCTTAGCTGGTCGAGATTACTTGTAACTAGAAGCTAGTAATGTCTCTGAGCATGTTTGATGCTGCTTTCAGATGAATTCTGCATTCAGATGACGACCTTAGTTACCACAAACGTAATTTATATAGTAAGATGATACCTTATCTTCTGATTGGCGTTGCTGTGGTCAGTCAGCTCGCTGTAATAGTTTGGGCAGTTGAATGTATTTAGGCATCTTTTAACATTGTATCCAGAAAAATAGTACACTTTACAATCTTGGATTGTTTCTGTTTCTTCCATTGTTTCAGGATGTACGTAGCTTACAAAAAAGGGTTATTTAGCTACATATTTAGTACCAACACTTTACTTACAGGTAACTAAAATGGAAAAGTTATTAAATTGACGGTTACATTTTTTGTGCACATAATAATTAATAAAATTACTGTTTAAATCTAACTCAAATTTTGTGTGAAACTATTTTAACCACAATGATGTGCATAGGTTTATTTGAAATGCACACGTTTCGATGGCTTTTGATAGCTTAGGCCTAAGACAGCAGATTATCCATGACCTGATTAGAAGCACTGTGAATACAAACTGTGACACGTATAATGAAACCTGTTTCAGTCAGTGCTTCTAAAACTACGTGGAACAAAATCGTTAAAGGTGTTCAGTGGGAAAAAACCGTAATTTCATATTTGTATGAAATAGTGACACTGCTCCATACTTAATCATTTCACCTCACACCAGACCTCAATGTTAGGTGCTGAACAAAACCTCTCACCCACAAATGCTCATTCAGCTGCAAGAGTAAATCGGCTACAGGTATTTTTTTTCGTCTTCTTTCGCTGAAAATGCAATTGGCTCCGTTTCCTATTAAAATTCAGTGTTCGCTATTGTAAAGTGCCTTGACCCACTACCCTATTGTATGGTGGATTTATTGAATTCTTTTCCACTATCTTATTAATGTTGGTGTATTAAATGGACCTCCCTACTAAGGTGTTGCCACCCCTCCAGGCTGCTCGGGTACCTCTGCAACTGTGTGTGAGAGTGTTGCTGCTGCATGCAGAGCAGAGACCTTTTCTTATAAAGTAAACTTCAGTAAAGAGCCTGGTCATACAAAAGTAGAGCCTGGCTTACCTGAGCATGGACAGATCATACCAGCAGTTTTTTTTTGTTTAATTTTATTCATGATTTAAACCTTGATGTTTTACTTAGTTTAGGCGTAATGAATTGTAATTTCTCTTATAATAATTCCTTTTGTATTATAAATGAATATATAACCGGTGAGCACCAATATTTAAAAAGTGAATTTCAGTTAAGTCTATTTTTATTAATGTACCTCACAAGTGCTGGGGAAATTTTGGTTTATTTTAAATATTTTTTTTGTGTGTTTAAGAAAAGAGACTCAAAACATGCTGGTGCTGCCAAAGTGTAAGTGTATCCATCCGCATGTACTGTTTTTTTTTTTAAATTCCTTTTAGTCTCTGTAAACCAGATTTCAAAATATTGTAAAATGTAATGAGTTTTAATACGTATGTTTAATTTCACGTAAGTTAATCTTACAGTAAGTGAAATATAATTAAGAGAGTTTCTAGCCGCGGGCGTATTCATCCGCGAACCTGGGGGGGGGGGGGGCTAGCTCGTTGGCGGCCATTTTCCGCTCGCCCCAGTCTTTCCTGCGTCGTCTATGAGTGTAGGTCAGTGTTGTAGCGAGCGCAGAGGGCGCTTCGCGAGACTCTGCCGGCATGAGTGTTGAGTTTGATAAGAGATAAATAGTTGTGAAAATACGACTCAAAATCATTTATAGTATAACTGAGTTATTTGCAGTCGCGACGTTACAGATTAATCACGGAACTTTGTAGCCCACATGGTACGCAGTCGGCCAAACGCGGGAACTCTCTTAATAATACCACTAGTGCAAAGGATTTATTTCGCAAAATAGGACGGTGGCTCACCGTGAAGTCCTTTGTTTTGTTATGTAACCGACCATGATATGTAACTGAACAGTGTGCACTTTGGCAAAGTTAACGAAATATAATATTGTAGAAATCCAATTGTTGTTTCATGCACAAACTCTCGTAGCCCACAGTAAACCCTGAGATGAGAGCATGTTCTACCGCGAGTGATGCCGAGGCACCCGAGCGCTTGTTGATATTGGACAGCATAAATCTGTACCATCACACTATCGACGTTTAGTTCTCAGCTTTGCTTTACATGGAGCGTTGTTGCCCTGCTGTCATTTTGCATGTTTATTGAAACTGTCGCCATTTACTAATCCCGCAGGCATTTCTGTATTAGAAGTCTTGCTTGTATGACATATCCACACTTTTTTTCTGGCACGATACGATGGAAAGCAAAATAATTTTGAGAGTTTCATATTCCATTTTTTAACTGATTTGGTTGAAAATAATCTGCACAATTTACGTAGTAGGTCAGCGAAGTACCTGGAACTTTAGAAGTTTATCATTTCCACTATTTAAAACCCACTCCAGGCATCTAAAGATATTTTTAAAAAATCAAACGATCTTACAGTACTATATTATAATTTTGTATTCATATTTCACAGCTTTTAAAATAACTGAAAATCTTGAAACTAAATCAATAAACTGGTATGCACGAAAATTCAGAGATCAAGTTGTTAGTGAATGATGGGTTAGTGGAATGCTACAGAAGTATTGTTCCTGGGATAAATGTTTTACTGTAAATAAACCTAAACCACAAATATCAACTGTAGATTTATACTGAGTTCAATAATTATTAAATAATTAAATAATTATTAAGCTTTATTAATAGTTTATCTATAAATTTTTTACATACTTCTGTATGCAGTTTCAACAGAGTGTACATTTTACGTAGGCAACATTACTTTTTACAACCAAACTGCACCACACATAATTAATGAATATTTTGATTTTAAATCTAGGCCTACACTCGATAATCGATTGTAAGTTCGCAGTATTTTTCGGTGCAAACAACTCATTGCTATGTGGTTCAAATATGTGCTTATGTAAAATTGCATTATAGCAAGTCATGTTTGTCATACCTTTTGTGAGAACTATCGAAATATTTGTGATAACGAAGCAACTGAGTTAATGAAACCAGATTTAGTATTTTTAAGTAAAATTAATTAATGCATGTTTTTATTAATTTTATGAACTTATGTTTTATTTTCGAATTATATTTTGTTGTGCATTATTTTGCAGCTCAAAATCCTTTTATTTGTCTCCCATATGGTCTTAGAAGTATAGGTTTGAAGCTGGATATTTGCCTAAATGTCAGTACAGTATTTCTGATCACTCTTGAAATTCCTAATATTTTTGTTAAATGCGAAGCATCAACAACGGTTTATTCGTATATAAAAATTTTTTGTTCACATGAAACAGCACACAAGCATAAGTAATTTATAACTTTTTTATAATAATTTACGGAAATTGACACTCAAACTCAAAGGGCTAAAATTTTTCATGAGAATTTGCTTATAGCTATGAGTAGCATCATACGAGACTACTTAATTTCCCCTGAAAATTAACGTCTTACAATTTTGTTGGTGTTATACGTACTCATGCCATATTTATTTCAGTTAAATTAGGCACTTCCACAACTCACAAAATGAAGAAAAATGTACTGAAAATGCCACAGCCGTACAACTGGTGGTATATTATATACTGTAGGATAAAAAAAAAGTTAAAATGTGAAATCTTGTAGAACCCTAAGAATGCCTAGATACTGAAATTTGTTACAGAATTTTTTCTTACAAAGTAAATTTCACAAGTTCAGCCTGTGGAGGTAGTATATTTGTCTTACAGAACATATTCATGCTGTTACTTATGAAAAAGTTACCAACAGAGACCTACCAAAGAAAAGGAATTGATTACATAGTGTTGCAAAAATTTAATATTAAATTAAATGTCAGCATACCGTTATGGAAGAAGCTTTCAGATTAATTAGTGAATTTCGTGTTCACAAAGAGAAATTAACACAGAATGCCCCCCCCCCCTTAAAAAAAAAAACATGAAATTAAGTTTCAACCCATTAAATTTGAGACGACCATCAAACTAGAAATTTGATAGCTTAGCAATCCTGAAATGCACTAAAAATCACTACATTCCACTACATTAAATTTTTTTAAAGACAACTGTCTGTCTATATTACGAATTTCTGTCGGTCGAAATTTATGTCATTGAATTTACGCATTGTTTACTCGTGGTGGTTGAAAAATTTTGGCCTACTAGTATGAACTCAACATAACGTTTCAATGGTTAATATTTACACCAAAGTGATATTTGTATGCGTGTGAACTGAAAAGGACCAAAAGGCTTCACTGAGAAACGAAGCATTGATGTGTTTGTACAAATGTTCCTCGCATTAGAACAATCCCTATACGAACATTATTAACCTGCTGTTCTATGATGTAGTAACTCCTATTTCTTCTACAAAAAAAATAACTTGCGATCAACGCATTGGACAACTAAACAAGACATATTTGCCATCTAGGAGAGGTCTTCAAAAGTGATGAGCTGTGCTCAAGGTCAGTGACCAGTTCTGTTGGGAGGAGGAGACACGATGCTAGGGGGAAGGAGTAAGAGAGGGAGGGGGTGAATTGTACCTGCTTCTGTGCGAGTGGAAAGAGTAGTTGTCAGACTGTCCACTAGGTTTGCTCTATGTCAGCACTCAAGCGATGGTGGCAATTGCGGCGGACGAGCTTACAACTTCACTTTCCTCTCTGAAAACCGCGTAGATATTTTAACCTGGGCGTGCAACTTTTATACCGAAATATATTCAGTGTTGAAAGACCTTATAGCATGTTCAGGTGGGTGTGGAAATAATGCACATTTAAGCTGCGTAAACATGTCTCATAGTGTTTTAGACATGAACAAAAAAAATATTTCTGCATTGAAAAATGTGGGCAGACCTCACAAGCCTATAATCCAACTGTATCGGGGACGGCTAAAGTTCTGCTGTGACAGGAACACCTTTTAACAGTTATTACTGCCCTAGCAGCCGAAGTTGACACCTTATGTAGTGATAATTCAGTCTTAAAATCATTAGTGTAAGATCAGGCTAAAGAAATCATGGAACTAAGAAATGCTTTTCACTTTTCCAGACAACAGAAAGAATTATCATGACAGCTTTCAGTTTCCTACAGTTAGGCCACAAAAGCAAAGTAAAAAACAACTACCAGGCGACCAGCACGTCAACAGCAACCAAAGCAGTGACTCAGCAGACCCAGGACACCAGTGCCAGGTCAGCACAAGCCAGTGGCATGCTTGCACGACACGAGCCGAATGAAGAAGGCTTCATCCTAGCTCCTACTCACAATAGGACCCGGTTACAAACATCAAGATGACTCGGCTGGTGATAACAGGCCTGTTAAGCTTAATAGCAGCCGACTAGGAGCCAGAAACTCTACTGCCCTCAAAGTTGCCTATAAACTTGTCAGGCCCAGAACAAAAGCAATCTTTGTAAACAGATTTGACCCAGAAGTTACTGAAAAGGAAATTTGTGATTATATACAGAAGGAAGTAAACATCTAAAGGTAGCAAAACCTAAAACCAAATTTGACACCTACTTGTCCTTTCATGTGGCAGTACAGGATAAAGATTTTGATGCTGTATTCAATCCTGTTTTCTGCCCCGAAGGGATTTTGATCAATCAATTCCGAGGCCCCCTAAAGAGTGAACAGCTGTACAAGCTGCATACCTCTCAAAATCCCTCGACTCAGTTAGACCAACATGGCTCAAACTCCCCAGTATCTCGTAGTAGCGACTAGGACCAATCCTTACCTGTTAATGAGCAGTGTATATAATGCAAAGGATTTAAGTCAAGCCAAGGAAGTAATATACTACCAGAATTTACATGGTGTCAATACAAAATCCATCACCTTCAGTGAGCAAATTATTTGTAATTGTTATCCTATGATAGTAGTGAGTTTGAAACTGATTCTGCAGTGCAGTTCCTTATCACAATAAAAACAAGATGCATGTAAGCGATGCTGTGCATTCAATGGGCTGCATTTGTCTAATACCAAGATGGCATCCATTTAACAATAGAGGGCGAGCAAGTCACGACGGCATTGCCAAATGCAACTGCATTTCCACCGTTGAAATATGTACACTGATAAACTGTGGTTGTCATGTGCACTTGTATTTAATATGTTTATTTATAATTTTAAAAAATATGTTTTGAAAGGTATGCTAATCCTTCTGAATCGCTTGTATCTATGAAAGTGCTCATGATGATACTATTGGTAATTACCTAACATTTTTACAGTATTCTGCATACGCAAACTGACGATGCACTACAAATCACTTTAAATATCCTGTACTCATAGTAGTGAGATTATAATGTAGTGTTCAGGCAATCTGGGTCATTTATGTAAACAAGAAATAGTAAGGGTCCAAGAATTTAACCTTTGGGAATGCCATGTCCTATTTGGCCAGGTTCTGAGTAAACAATGTTAGCGTCATCTTTGAGGCAAACCTATTGTTGTCTGTTCGATATGTACAAAAGCATGAGTTTGTTTAATTTACTACTTAGACCATAGAAGTTTTTTTTTTTTTTTTTTTTGAGAAAACACTTGTGACTGACAGTCAAAAGCTTAGGATAAGTCAGAAAAAATTCCAACTGCTGTCAGTTTGTTACCAAGTATGTTTAAAACACTTGTAGTTAGCGGGTATATTGCATCATTAATGGAAGAATTTCTTTTGAAGTTGTACTGCAAGTTTGAAAAATTTTTGAATCTCTCGAAATTATTCAGTAGTCAGATGTATACAATTTTTTAAAACACATTTTGCAGAGAGATAGGTCTCTAGTTAGACAAATTTGTTCTGTCCACCTTTTTAAATAATGGAATCACCTATGCCTATATGAGTATCAGGAAATATACTGTTTTTCAAAACAGTGTTATATAGACAGCTCAAGGGGATACTTAATTCAGAAGCAAAGAGTGAACATTTGAGGCACCATCTGCACACCATATAGCCCAGTAAAGGCTGCCCCCCCCCCCTTAGGTCCTCCTCTGTTTAATATACTAAAGTTAATGGTTAAAATAAAAATATGCAGAAAACCTGGTAAGTAGTTGGACTTGTTTCCCATGCTCTAATTTTTCTGTTCGTCATTGATAAACTCGCTGGTTGCGGTGGCATGTGTTCTGCCGGCCAAAAGACTGATGTTTGGCTCTCAGCCAAGGCCGGCTGGTCTGACTCAATGTAATGTGTTTCAATTTGCATCACTGTTTTCAGGAACCTTGTAGCATTGCAAGACAAGGTGTTTTTTATTTTACGGGAGAATTTGTATTTTATGTAACCTTAATTTTATAATATAATATTTAGAATGGTAACTTTTATTTCAGTGGTCTCGGTTCCAGAAGGGGAGAGTAGAAACACAGTTCTTTGTTTCTCGTATGTTCTAGATAGGATGTAATGTTTATCGTTATGGCCAAGTGGTCGTGGTAGGAGGCAGTAGCTTTGTTTTCTTTTTGTGTTCTAGTTTTTTCAGCGGGAGTTTTGGCGCAGTTTGTTGTTTTAATGCGTAGTTTATAGTTGTGCCCTAGAGGGTTCTAGATGATGGAACGAATGACGGTCACGCCACCGAGAACCAGCCAATGAGAGCACAGCATGTGGCTACCCTTCGCCTTTCGTTCTGGAATGTTTTGCCTCCGTCATGTTTCAGAATAAGTCGTGACGCGATCCAGAGCGGACGTGCACGGGGCTACGGCCCAAGAATACTTTATGAAGGGAAGTTCGGGAGTGGAAACTATACATGCACGGGTAGCACCGCAGTCTCCATTCTTTAACCTTTCTTTCGGACAAGCTTTAGCTCTACAAAATTCGTTTCTGCCCATGCATGTAGGCCGCTAGGTGCAGAGAGCCAGGATGGCTACTCAATCTTCTTCGCCGTGGGTGTATTTTTCACAGTGTGCTGTATTTTCTGACTTTGTTTCGCTTAATTATCTGATATAGTCTTGCTGCATTTCTGTTTAGAGTTTTCTGTGAACCGGATCCACCGTGTTAAGACAGTGTATTTTGTGCAGATGTAAACTAAAAATCTAATAAACCAACCATCTCGGATCATAGTGGAGTACATCATTTCATGACTCACTTCTCTAAATTTGCTAATTTCTAAAAACAATTCTAAATTTGGTCTACAAGGCGACGTAACCTACAAAGGTACTGCCAGTAAATTCTGGAGTACTTGACTACAGATGAAGAGGAATATTCCAGTTTTCATCCCTGCCTTTTTGGCTGGGTGATCATGGAGCTAGTGCACTGGTCTAGGTGGACTGGTGTGCTACAACCTAACCCTGATTTAAACTAATGACTTACTGTACTTTTTGACATAAAATATTCATTAAAGTGTGGCGCGGCTGATTTTTCTCTGTTCCCCCGCCCAGGAGACGTGACGAGTGTGATTTTCACACCAGTTTGCGTGAACTGTTCTTTTGTTTACCCACACAGCAGTTGAGGTTATGTAGCCTGGCGTGCTTCGGATAGCTCAGATGTCCGGCATTACCATGCCCGACTTTGATTAAACACAAAAAATGTAAATATGAAACACCCGTCCGTTGCCCGAGATTTTACTAGTCTTTAGGCCATGTTTTCACGCATTTGTGGCACAAACCCCATATTTCCTGCCACCTTCATATAAAAAAGTTAAAAAAAACTCTAGGGGCACTAAAGCCTCCTAAAACCTCTCCAGCGCTCCCAGGGCCAGCCCCGCTGCGCCCTCGCGACCTTCAGACGTCTCTCCTCCGCCATCACTACATGAGTGATAAACCCTCGACGGACATAGTAATAGGGTACCTCGGCGGAGTGATACAACAAAATCCAAAATTTATCAAAACTAGCAAAATTACACTTAAAACATAAAACAAAGGATTCCAAAATTTTAATTTATAGTTTTTACATCAAGATAATATTCTTTATCCACACAAATATAATAATTGGGGACAATAGGTGCGCAACAGCGGAAGTACTTTTGCGACACAATTCTCCCTAAGTAACTCCCTGTGATGGCTGACCTACGTGCGTCAATAACCTACGTCATGAAGAAATTCCATGAAGCTAGCGATCAACCTCAGTGTCGGCACCATAAATCCTACAGCCTGGAGAAGCTTGCAACACAAGAAGTTATTCACTTCACCAGGAAAAATTTAATAAGATACTAAAATTGCCAAAACTCAAAAATAAGAAAAATACAAGAAAAAGTTATATCAACAAAAATAATTAAAATTCTACTGTGGTAAATTTGAAACCAAACAAGCCAGGAAAATAAACAAATCACTCTACTCAAAAATTCCTGACTGTATTTTCATATTTAAATTTTGAAAGGATGAATTTAAATTAATCATGTCCCCAGTTACTAGGTTATTGAATCCTTTGTATCATCCCGAACACCTGACGAACTCATACTCAAAACGGCCTATAGCCTGTTATGAAAGATTTAAATTTAAATAAGAGAAAAAAATACTTTATAGAGATTTAAACAAGATGGGGAAGTAGCTGAATACTGGACAACCCCCCAATCAATATGGATTTAATGTGCCATACAAAAATAAGTTAATATTAATTTATTCGTTCATAAACACAGACATCTCACCATGAAGCAGAATTACTATATATTTGTGTGTGTGTGTGTGTG
>PNEQ01102778.1:0-12139 GCA_003012365.1 Medauroidea extradentata
CGCTGACCGGGGTAAGTCACATACACACGTTTTGCTTAACTGAGTTTCGAGTCACCGTTTAACTTTGTTTTTTTTGGAACCTCATAATTTTAACTTGACGTACTGCCCCGGTCATCTGTCCTCCACACCGCGTCCTGCACGTGGAGGATTTTAAATGTAAAATTTACGGTACCGGCCGACTCCGAGTGGTTATGTACTAACACCCACGTGGGCTAGTTTCAAGTTTTGGTGTTTTTTCGTCGGGCGGTCTCGTGGGCCTCTGGGGCCTCTTGCGGATCGCGCCGTGTAAGTTTTTACCTCCGCCTCGAGCTGCTCAGCTCAGGCGGCTAACGTAATTCTGCTTAAAAGTTTTTTTTGTGTTTTTAAAGTTTCACCTTCGCTACGGGCACGTGCTCACGGAAGACTGGCAAGTACTGAAGTGTCTGGTGTGCATGTGAACTGTAACGAGTACGACGTAAATAAACCCAAGATTTTTCCCCGAGTTTGTGTGAACAGTTTGTCTCCTCGAAGTCCCGTAACTAATAAGAATTTCTGTTTCTAAATCACCGCCAGGGGGTAACATAATTAATCAGCCAAAGAATCATCCGTCCTGAGATAACTTGTGCTTTCGACCCGTTCCCAGCCGGACATGTTGGGATGGCGCCCTCATAAAAGTAAATACCGAATTTTTAAACGCAAAACCTCAACCGCCTCTTTGCAAAACCCCCCTACGGCGACACAGTGTTTTTTAAGCTAGTGTTGATGCAGTTGGCCTGGCAAGGAAATTATGCGAGGCTGAGTGTTCAGGCGAGTTGGCATACAAAGGCTTACCTTTCTTGTACTTATTTTTGACCTAGGAGTTACTGCATAGACCATAATAGTGTGAAGAACCTCGAGGAATATTTTCTGGTCGAAGAGCGTAAAGTGAAGTTTTCAGGTTGGAATGGTGATTCCCGACATTTAACGGTTGACGAGCTGATTATGCCCCGCGTTGAAATAGTGGCATATGACGAAGGGGGGTGCTGGGAGTGACGTAAAAAGTGATAACATTGACTCGGTAGACGAGTTGAACGGGATGTGGGTGACAAAGTTAAGGGAATGAACTGGCTAATAAGGAGAGTTCAAATGAGATGGACAGTGGGGAAAAGTGTACATGGCGGAAGTTGCGGGGTAGATCCCTTAGATGTTGATGATGATCCCAGGGTCGGCAGGCTGACGACCACGGGGCAGACTACTAAAGCCTAGTTCACAATTAAAAACTTAAGAATGAAGAACTATGCAGTAAGCGTCAATCACGCATACAGAAAAAAGTCTTAAGTAATTCTGGTTCATAATAAATGTGTTAATTCTTAATTCCAACCAATAAGAACCCGACTACTCTGCTTTCTTCAAATGCGTGAAATTACTGTGGATTCCTCAATATATTTTGTCGCCAGTTGTCCAGAATATCGCCAAGGAATGGTATAAATGAAATACTAATGTAAAAAATATGTTAGAAATAAAAAATTGCATCTCAATGTTCATTACTTGAATAACAGGTCTCGTACAATCGGGTAATCACATTATACCGAGGCTGCACGTATAAACCTAAGAAAATTTCACTTATTCGTAGTGTGGTAATATAAATAAACAAATTTAAAATACTAAAAATATATACTCCAAGTGAGTTTTGAACCATCAACCTTGGGGTCAGCAAACCAAAACTTTACCTCTGAGCCATCGAACACATCACACAGACAGTGCTTGTAAACAAGTTATTTTAATGTGTTAAGCGTCTAAACTAGTACATGTAACAAACATGATATATTTCTGTTATTTTGGCAAGAATTTCCATTAAATCAGATTAACATTTATATAAATGTTAATATGCCGTGTATACGAAACAGTAATAACTTATACTACGACTTGTTCGTCAGCCAAATGGTTTTTTAAAAGCTTTTCAAACAGCTATTCTGTCGTTAAACTAAAAGTAAATATGTATAGGCCTAAGCTTAACTGCATTTTTAGCTGGAAATGATCATAATATGCCAAATCCATCATATATAGCACCACACCGTGTTTAACGTATATTATTTAAATATCCGCCATGTTTATTTAACTTCCCGAATGCTCTGATTGGTTCATTCCCTTAATTCTTACAGAAAAATATAAAATTTCGCTATACCTGTTAGTTCTTAAGTCATGGCCCACACGCCACATGACCTCACACGGCCTATTAAGTTCTGTTGCGAATCGGTACGTTAGGAAACACACTTTCTATTCTTAAATCAACTCTTAGCTACACGCCATAATTCTTAAGTTTTTAATTGTGAACCCAGCTTTACCAGTGAATTGTTGCACCCTCCAATAATAGATTCTTCTGAGACTTGTTGGAGCCATTCTCCACGCCATAACAAACTCAAATAGTTGCACTACGTGTCACTAGGGACGGGGTGAGCAAATACTATATAAATAAAAGACATGGATTGTTTCTGTAGTTTACTCACCGTAAGCAATTTACTGGTCTGTTCTGAAGGCCAGTGCCAGTTGAGTGGACCTGGAGCATAAACCCCTCCAGTGGGTTGCGTGGGAAAACAGAGCTAGGCTGTTGGAGAACTTACGAGGTAAATTTAAGCCCCTGGACGCGGCAGGGGGCGAGGAGCCCCGGGTCAAAAACAATGAAAACGGTTCTGGTAACTAAAACTTAACTAGCCTATTGAAACTAAAATGAATGGTGCAGTACTGGTGAAGGACCCAGGGTAGCAGAGGAGTCTATCTCCTCGCGGCGTCAAGCTCCGACTGCTTAACATGGCGTAGGCGTCGCTAAGCCAGCTCCGCGAGGGGAGCTGACTTCGCGCAGCGCAAAGTAGTTCGCATACAAAAACACTAATGGAACAGAGAACAAATTTACACGAGACAAAATTGACACTGGAAAAATATTAAAAACATAACTAAACATGATTATTCCTCAACAATGTCTTATGTTGGATTATTGTTCCATGTTACGTCATGTTCAAGCGGACGGATACAAAGCCATAGTATAGCTGATACAACAATGACATAATTAGAAAATGGCAATTGAAAAATGAAAGAAAAATATTAAAATTACATTTAAAAAACGTGAAGACGTTTGAAAAACGTTGCAATTATAGAGTAAATTTAAAGAAGCCTATTTTAAAGGTAATATTTATGATTTATAACACAAGCTGAGTGTAGGCCGTACTAAATTAGTACAGTGCGGCAGACGAACTGATGGGAGGGTGTGCTAGGCACACGTTACTGTGTTTCAAGCGTTTGTTTCGTGGAGGTGAAAACAGCCAAAACTGGCATTTCCACTGTCACTTTCAGGCAGGACAGTTCTGCTGCAGGGAGTGGAAAGTACAAAATGTGCTTGCAGTATTACTTTATCTTTATTTTCACGTAATGTAATGACAGGGTTACCACAGTAAGGAAGGCAAGACTTCATGACAGTTCAGAGCCTTGTGTTTAGAGGCTATGTAGTGCCTGGCTTGATCTTACTGCTACGGAAAATCTAGGCCTTGCAAAGTAGCCAGAGGGTATTCTTACGGGACTTCACTACCTGCACCAAAACAGGTTGTAGTCAGTTACTTTTTTTTTTGTGAAACTACTTTTAACTCATGTTATATTTGTGCATCAACAAAAATAACACACACTTCAAACTATGTACCTACTGTACAGTTTAAGAAATTTGAATGCTTATTAGATTTTTTTTCTCTATCAGTGGCTGAAAGCAGATTCTTCAGACTGCCATACCTGTCCATGAGATTGAGATTTTTGCACTTCAAATTTGTTTCTGTTCAGTGTTTTGGTTTTACAATTCCCTTCAATATTTCTATTTTCATAAAGTTTTTCCAGGCCTTAATTTTTAACTAAAGAATATGGCAATAAGGGAACCATGATTTTACGTATATTCATATTTCATTACTTCGGTATTTCAAGCACAGTTGATAAAATCAAATATTTACATATAAAAAAAATTAAGAAACATTGTTTCTATTTATTTGAAATGCGTCTTTCCAATAACTTTATTTTGTATTGAATTTCTATCCGTTCCTCTGCTGTTTATTTTCTCTCCATTTTAAATGCACATATAAGATTTTGGTATTCAACCTACGTATAAGGAAATTTTTAATTTTAAAATTAACTTAGCACATTTAATAGGGCCTACATAGTTACATCTCACCGTTTACATTGTTTTACTGTGACTGCAAAACAATAGTCTTATCATCAGTTCTAAAGTAAAGAAGTTTATTAAAAATAAAATAAGTAAATTGATGACTGCTTGTACAAATCCTCGTTGTTTTATTTTATGTGTAATAACCAACACACATTCAGCAAGGAACGAATAGTTTAACCACCTCTCGTTACTGTTCTTCTATACCAACCAAATTATTTTAGTCATGTGTGTAACAGTGCTAACATGTTGTTTTGTTTTTTGTTAATGTTACAGTTTAATGCATTCAGTTTAAGTTTATTTTACCTACATTAAAATAGGTTAAAATCTGCTATCGGACATGTTAATTACAAATTTGCAATTACTGTGCTACTTATTTAAGGCCATGTTCTTTCATTTATTTCAAACAATTGCAAATAACTTGAATATTTTTTAACTAAATGCTTTGAAAAAAATTTGAGACTGTGTACAGTCATACGATACACAATTTTGCCTGAGCGTTTTTTAAAATAATGTACCACTTGCTAGCAAAAAACTATTTTGCTTCATTTTGGCTTATTTTGACTAGGCCTACAAAATTTGTGCTATTTCAGGGGCAAAAATGTAAAAATCTGTTTGGTGTATTGCAACAGAAAAATTCAAATACAAACGATGATATACAAGTGTTAAAACTGCCAGAATGAATTTTTGATATATGTATTAATTTGCGTTAAAAAAATGTTGTCGAAACCATTGCAAAACTAAAGAGTGAGGCCTTAAGCAAAACTACAGCATGGTATCAATGTGATGAATGCAGCGTATTGTAATATTGCAGGCGCAGCATGTTTGCACTGCACAGAACACTTCCATTGTTGCGGAGGGACCTGACAGTATTGTGTGCTATGTGCAGCTATCAGTGACTCATATCCGTGAGTTATCAATGTCAAAGTGAGGTGTTGTAAGTCTACTTTAAATACACCACTTACCTGGTATCTGAAATATGATACAAGTATCATGGTGCTATTATTACTAGTAAAATGTAAGTAGGCATGACATTGTTTTATATCTGCAGTATTTACTGAATTTGAATCATATTATAAACTTATTTGAATAAGAAAATCATGATTTTTGTGATTTTTAAGTATTTGTTATCAACCTGGATCTGTAAACACTGGTCACAACCGAAATACAGTGCAATGAAAAAAGCACGGCCAGATGAATTTCGCGAAACACTAGCGTTATTTGTTTTCTTCTACATCTTAATTTTTATACGTGTGTACTGTTTTCATCCACATTGTCAAGGCCTACTATTTTCATCACAAAAAAATATTGTATTATTTTGCTGTACAAATATTCTTCCATAAAACACAAATTAGGATATATGAGAGGCGTGTCAAATTCACTCTTACTGTAGATCTTTTTCGTTTGTAGGAAGCATCGTGCGTGCCTCGCAGTAATATACTGTTCAGGCCAAGCATTGTAAATATATGCTCTGAACATTTACAAGTTTTGGAATTTTTTATTTGGAAGCGAGAAGGGTCGCTGAAAAATTCCATTGCTTGCTGTTTTCAGTTTACGAGTCACCAGTTTGACACGTCTGATATAAAACAACACATTAGGAAATAAGTGTAAGACATTAAAATTGTAATTGAAAAGGGCAGATTCCTGTGATTTGGTGTGTGATACTTAAGCTAGCTTAGATTCAGTGTTCCTCCCAACTAATATTTAAGTATTCAGTTTATATTTCAGAGTATGACCACGGGAGACGGCATTACATTTGCATGTGAGCACCTTTTACATTATGCAAGATACATGATGCATAAAAACTTTAGAGATGCAGATTTCGCACAAAGCTTCATACCAGAATTTTTCATGAAACTACATTCCCCAGTTTTCGGTGCAAAGCCCTGCAACTAGTCCGGAATTGAGGACGTTAGACCCGTAAAAATTCATTATTTTATATTTATGCCAAACACTGGCCAACTTTAACACATAAGATAAAATGTCATTTCCCCAAATAAAAAAAGTCATATAATTTGAGCATAATCACCTATCAAAGTTGCAAAATCGCTGTTTCAGCATAGCCAAAATCAAAAACTTCAAGACACTTTTGTAAATACAAAGAGATAAATTTTTGTATTTTTTAAAAATTGATAAAAATAAATAGATTTTTGCATAACTTTTTTTGGTTACTAATGAATTTTTCCAAACTAACTTTTGTTAAACACGTCCTAAAATGCATTGATACACTGACTTTCAGTTCCTGTAATTTTGAATTCATTAGTTAATTAATTTTTTTGATTTTTGTTACACTGCAATGGCCATGTTGAGAGTTTGATGAGCGATTATGCAAATAGTACTATGGTGCATAACTTTTTTTTTAATTGGGGAAATGACATGTTATCTGATGTAAAAAAAACTGACAGAATTCCTCTAGGATTGATTTTTTCTATTTTTGTGTGAGTTTTATATTTGTTTTTTTCTTGTTCGTTTTCGTACTATGTCATTCAACACAGGTTTGATGAGCAAAACATGAGTAATGGCGTATGTCCACAAACCAATAAATTCTAATTGTAAACTCCAGTTGCAACAAACATTTTAAAATCTTATCTTTGTGAATGTTTTCGGATGATATTTACATAGGTATTCATGCACGAGAGATCTTGTATGAGATGAATATTGTGTTGCAATAGCTCCTAAATTTTAGTGAATTTTTTTTTTCCCTTCCTTGTTTACGAGGCTGAACGAAACTGTCTGAAGTCCTTGTGTTATGGTTGCTTGACATAGAATTAATTATGTTTGTGTTTTAACTTTTAATATTAAGCGAGGTCTATAAGTAGATGTACGTTGTTAAAAGTACATGCTTAATGTGTTCGGTATCTTGCAAGCTGTCTCCACATGAGCAGTATGTTTTGCATGTGTGTAAATGTGCCTTTTTTTTATAAAATTAATTAAGTCGATAAAATCTGGAACCATATTTTTGCAGTAAAATATCTTTGTGTTTTCAGGAAACATCTAGAACAATATATTTTTGAAAAATGTTCCTTTCATGTAAACTAGGTCCTAGTATAATGGCACATATTTTAGTTAAGTTTGATTTTTGAATTATAACTTAATTTTGATGTTTTCTTAGTCAATGACATTACTTTGCTACATAATTCATGTCTATTTATTTATTATGTGTAATATATTGTCACTGTAATGCTTACAAGCATATGTCGTGCGGAACTGGATGTGTGTATAATGAACATTTTATAATATGCATTATAATGAATGCTGGGTATAGATAATCTTGTATTATCTTCTGGTATGCTGAAGCACATAATTGTGGAGTGTTGTGGTGGTGCGTAGGGTCTCATCACCGTCGAGCTAGCGCACATCTCCAAGGAGCAGCCGAGCCTGGTGCTTGTACGCAATGTGGGAGACTGGGTTGTCCACTGCTGTCTCATCTGCAGTACAAACACTCACGCCATACATCGTGAGAAGGGCGCTGCGTTTGTGCTCATCAGCAAGGCAATGTTGGTGAGTGTGCTCGGCGTAAGGTTCCCTCATCCACGTCTGCAGTGGTGTTGTGGCGTAGTAATGATTTCACCTCTTAAGGGACCTCCCTATATATGCTACGTCTGTGTGTGTGAGGTGTGAAGCAGGAGCGGTAAAGTGCCACTAACCGACGTGCGTAATACATTATCACGCGTGCAGTACTGTACTATTATCCTTTCCCTTATGAGACTTTAAGCGGTGACCGTATTATTTTTTTTGTGGGCATTATAGTTCAAAGTGAAACGCTAGTTGTGTTTTTTGAATCCTGTTGTTATTTTTACAGAGATGGCAGTTTAGAAAAGCCATTTTTGGTAATTTTGAGTGGCCCGTAAACAATGTTTCTAATAAAAGTGCTGAATTTTTAAAACTCTAGCGACACAGTTTCAAGTGTGTGTTATTTTCGTAGACATACAGATATAATGTGCGTTAAATAATTTAGTCAAAAAAAGAATAATCGTAACTCGCTGGTACTCATTTGAATCGTAGGTAGGGAGGCCTCTTAAAAAGCTTTGAAAAAATTGTAGACCAAGATAAGTCTTGTGATGCACAAATATATGTAGGTATTTTGTAAAACACTGCACTGTTCATTTGCAGAAAATTATTTTGCTTTTTTTTTTTTTTTTTTTCTTTTTTTCATGAAAAAATTGGCGATACTTTGAAAAATTATGAGGTTTATTGCTGTAGAAAATTAAGTACAAATTGTGTTTAATTTGTGATGAAACAAGGGATTTATCTGTATGTGAATTTCCTTGCTTGAAAAAAGTATTTTAAAACTTACAGTAAAACTAGCCGGGTCATGGTCGTAATGTACATGTGTTAGTTTTTGTCTGTGAATCTGCTGCACAAGAATATATTTATTGCATTACCTTTACTTGACGAAACCTAATTACAACCTACACTGGTGAACCTGCGAGAAGAGCCTACGATCAGTCCACCTGACAACAACAAACAGCTAGCCAATAGAAAAATTCCTACACGTCATGAGCAGACAATAGTATTACCCACATGAAGAATATGGCTGCACGAGTGCTAGTTTATGACAACGTACTACACTGATCGTAATTATGTTTGTTGTGCAACATGCTGTCACTCAGGATAGTATTTTAAGAATGTAACGCTTGTACCAAACACTCCTCAACTTTTAGATAGTAAATGAATGAAATGTCACTATGTGCAAATTTTATTTTTTATTATTTAATAGTAAATGTATTAGGACATTGAGAGATCACAATTTTACTCTTATGGGCTTGTACTTTGTGCTTATTTTTAAGATGTATGAAAAACTGAAGTTTAAAAATAAGTAGTGAAAGTTTTTCTCACACAAAAGAAATTTTAAATTCAGTACCTGAGTGGTTTTATTTTTACTGCTCAATTTTATTACTTGTATGTAAAATTGCAACTTTGACAAGCTTTTACATGTAGATTATGAACTCTTGAACATTTTTAATTATGAGATACATCAATACTTCTGTTGCGTAAAGTTGAGCCGTGTTTGGTACAAATGTAAAATTACAAATTTTGCCTTTTTTGCACACGTTAAGAACATAGTGAAATGGTCAGCGGGCATGTAATCACGGATTCTGTTTATGAATTAGTAATTCAGTGAGTTTTGTTTGTCAACCCATTGATGCTAACATTACAATTCTAGTGTAGTCATTTGGGTACTGTCTATGTATCCAATCTGTTAAAAGAGTGAGAGAGTGATTAATACTATTTTTCTGTAACTTTCATTTAATATAAATACATGAGACTATGATGGCATATTTAACTGTCTGGTCAGAAATATTCCAAGTTTTATCTGAAATACCACTGTGTATAGCTGTAATGAATATTTCACAATCTTTAGCATTTAAAATGGGGGGACTAATTTTTATGTCAGTGTCTTGAATTATTCTTGTACAGTCAGTTATGAAAAATCAGGGTTAATTTTTGATATTATATACCATGAATTGAGGTTTTGAAAATAATCTGTATAGTATTTGACAATATACAGTGTATCCTTGTACACATGAAAAAATAATCATGAGTACTGCCCCAGTGTTCATAATTATCTTTACTGACCTCGTAAACCTTGTTTCTGACTCTCTGC
Source organism: Medauroidea extradentata (assembly GCA_003012365.1). NCBI lineage: Eukaryota > Metazoa > Arthropoda > Insecta > Phasmatodea > Phasmatidae > Medauroidea > Medauroidea extradentata. The sequence goes on from PNEQ01102778.1 coordinate 9,762, forward strand.
GTGTGTACCTCAAAAGTTTTATGCCAAGTGTCTTGCAAAGTAGCATTTCTAACAGTGCATATAACATTTTCTATTATGACTGTCCTGCGCAGATGTGTTCCCAGCAGTTCGAAATCTTTGCTCCAGTCTGTGTGTGTGGTTTCATTGTGAAATCCCATTGGAGAAACTGAATTACTCATGAGGCCAGACACTTCTTAACATGCAGAAAACAGATTGAAACAGGCAGAACGTATAAGAATAGAAAACCGGCTTTCTCATGAATAAGTCGCATGGCGTGTGTTTTCTCGTTACCAGTAGAGGAAATAACCTGTCCTTGAAAAGGAGTGATTTAAAAATAGGCTACACAACATGTGTGCATAAGTTATCTTTATGCATTCAAGGCAATGCAGGGAGCATTAACATGTGAAGTGCATCATTGGTTGACTTGCAAGGTGTGTGGTGTTTCTATCCAAGTGCTCTGTGCTATGCTATTTAGTTGTGTCAGTAGGGACTTAATTACAAATTATGATATTCCACGTACGTAATAAATTACAAGCATATGGCTGTACTTTACTCAGTATTTTAAGAAATCTACCTTGTTGGCGAACACACTAAGTGCAGTGGCTCAACTGTAACATGTTGGACTAACATACAGGAAGACCAGGGTTAGATTCTTGACTCTGGTTATTCAGATTTAAGTTTTCCACAGTTTCCCGAAACCACCCCAGGCGAATGGAGACATGTTTTCCTGAACATAGCCTATAACCATCTCTTCTGTAGTTCCGAATCCTTGTGTGAAGTTATGTTTATCCGTCTCTAATATCCTCACTGTTGATGAGACACGAAGTCAAATATAAAAAAAAAAAACTTGTCAACGAACAAAATGCAAACAATGCAATGTGCACGCAGTAACATGTTTTTAAAATAGCTGTGGAGACGCAAATGCATGTGTTATGCGAAAAATGACAATTTGTTAATGTAAATATTATTTTATTTCAGGGTTACTACACAATTATGACAGAAAATAGTATACAGTACCTCAACTTCTTAATATAAACTAAAATTAGTGACACATGGGCAGCTCAAGTCTTCAGAGCAGTGAGGTCAGCTTACGTTCTTGTTTAACACCAAAATATGTAACAAGTCCCAGAATGTAAAAATTAACATAGTGCGCTGACAAAATTGTGACAAATATAGTTTTTCATGATTTTGCCTTCTCGTCAGAATAGTAAATGTGCGCGCAACTTACTTTTCAGATCCTGTGGTGTAGTCCTGCACGTGATTACCACGTAAAAATAACATAATATTGAATCAGAATATTGATTTAATTCAAGGGCACAATACCTCACAGACAAAATTATGTGTAATGAAGGCAGGTTAGTGTGACCTGTCTGTGTTGCCACACAAATGATGGTATGGGTTGAAGTGAATTTATCAGAGTTGTGAAGTCAGTGCACACTAGGTTTAACATAATAATGAGCTTTTGAAGTGAAATAGTAATTTAAACCAACAAGCATGTTCTAGGGACAGGATTGCTACAGGTCTGGAAAACAGAGAAAAATCTGGAAAATTCAGGGAAGAGTTTTGGTGACTGGAAACTAAGACTTTCTGTAAAGTCTCACGTTTACAATAATTTTGTGTGCGGAAGTAATGTAAATTCTTCAATTCTTCACCTTTTTGTAATATATCGTAAGAAATATAATTTATTTCTTTTAACATTGAGTATTTTAATATGGGCACACATGTTACAATTTCTTATAAATGAATGATCTACAAGATTACAGTTAATATCAGTTTAGCAATAGCATTACATAATGCAAGGTTACCAGCACTGTTGGTGATCATTAACAACTTGTGATCATCAGTTTTAACCAAATATTGTATATTATAATGTAATATAATACATAGAAGGTATTTATTTTAATTGAGATCTTTGTTAAATTGTGGTTCTCTTAAGTTATGGTAGGTAAATGTGTCGAACACAATGGGGAACATGCATGAAATTTGGATTTCTTTGAAATCACAACATTTGATAGGTTTGGCTCCAAAATAAACTGTGTGCGTGATGCCGAGATCGAAAACAGTGATTTTGATAGTAAAAAACATATTTAAAATGTACACGTATTCAAATTGTTCGAGAACGCATTGTGATTGGCTAGCGTCACCCGGCGATACTCAATGGCGGGAAGCCATGTTTTGGTATGGTAAACAAGCGTGTGTTACTTGTTTACGTAATATTGTAGTGACTGGTGGTGTTATTTGGCCTAGGTGAAATAAATCTAACCGCTTAGTTTAGAAGTCTGTTGTTTCATTTCACTCTGTTGTGAATAGTTCATAAAATTAACGTAAATTTGAAGCCAAGAACGAGAAGTGTAACCTACAAGTGTTGGGATCCGTGC
>PNEQ01102779.1:0-12182 GCA_003012365.1 Medauroidea extradentata
ACTGGACTAGGCGCCAGCCAGACTGAGTACTTTAGTCAAAACTTCACTTATTTTCAAATAAAATCAAAACCAAAATAATTACAACAAAAAGTTACTTAGATAAGTTACAAAGCTTCTCAAGACGAATCGTTAGACACCCAACAAGGCTAGTCTACGATGAAATTTAATTAACATGATACTTTAGGTCAAGAACTCGATGGACTTTAAATTTACTTAGATATGATAAATGAACACACAGGGACTTATGTAACATCATATTACTGTGCCTGGACGCGACCCAGACCATATTAATTACAATAGGAAACAATATATACATACAAAACCTTGGCCCACCACTACAATTATTACTGTTATAACTATTCATTTCTTAATGTATAAAATCTTGTATTGTTTGCATCTGCACGAGCTTATCATGATGGCGCAGCATCATAGTTCATGGCCGTTGGTTAAAATAATTGCTGGAAATATTAACATAACTTTAAGCAGGAATAAACTAATTGGTCAGATCTCAACTGACACTGATTGCCTACCCAGACACTGACAAACTGGGACATAAACAAGAACATCACTGTAATAATAGGCCGGGCTTACACTTGCTTCACCGGGCGACCACGATGCACTGGGGAAACCTAACACAATGTACATATTCAGTAGCCACAAAGCACATGGTTTGGTAGCTCGAAGATCTGATGGTAATATACATGGGCCAGCTGATAGTTAATCCCAACCACAGGAAACAAACAAGCAAATTTTCATTAACAAAATTTACTAAATGACAATTATTAAAAGGAGAATAAAAAAAATGAATTATGAAGGGGTCCTGGTGGCCAAATACCTTACACTATGGAGGCCAGCGTGATGTAGAAAAAATCGTGACTTAGTCAATTCGATTGGATAAAAAAAGGGGGGGGACAGGCAAATTTGCCCTGGGCCTCACATTCTAGCATTTTAATAATAAAAAATACTTATTATTTAAGATGAATTGACTTTTATAAAGTCTCTAATAAACCTTGACGGTTACTGTGAAATGTATTTAAAAGTGTAAGTGCTAATAAAGACATCGCTGATGTCATTTGCAGAGGCGAGAGCTATGACAGTGCAACCAACATGTAAGAAGTGTGAATACCTACAAGGGCACAGTATCATCACTACAACTAAAAAAAAGAAAGAGGGGAGAGGCTCAGGTTTACGTTGCTCTGGGCCTCATTAGATATTCTAATGAAGTTACCCTGGAAAAAACTATTTCTCGTAGAAACATTTGAAATGATTGAATGATACAAATCTGGAGCAGACGGTAAACAGATGGTCTATTCAGTAGAGAACGAGTGGTTGTGAGAGGTTTAGAACTGCAAGACACAGCTGAAAACAAAGCACATTTAACTAAGCAAAACAGTAATTTAGACACTTGTCCAATACATTGAAATTCATGGTCTTAAATGCACTGTTTTTAACATTTTTATGCCTTGATTAAAATTGTATTGCTTTATAATATGACAGTTTGTTTAAGGATAAGACTGTAAATGACAAGTTCTATGATGCAATTTATGTACATAAAATTAAATTTTAAAATTCGTAGTGCTAAAATGTGTTCACATATGTCTGTACAGCGACCCAGAAGGATTGTTAATTACAGTACCGTTTTTATTCGTGTATACGAGGACAATTATTTTTGTACCTTTGGAACTTTGTAGGAGGGTAGAGTAACTATTAGGCTAGCAGCTGGTTGCTGCCCCTACGCTGTGACATATGGACATTAAGGTATTTTTCAATGTAAACATCTTGTGTGAGACGCGTGTGGTCACGTTCGGTGTTTGTATTGCTGTTGTGATGCGACTAAACTAGTTGACCTTGACTACTTCCGCTCGCAACCTCCCTAGCTTATCTCCAACTATCATTTCTTATCTCTCACACACGTGCACGCACATTGACTGTCGCCAGCCAGACGAAAACTTTGATGTGATAGAAGGGTGCCTGGTGCCAGTTCCTAGCACAGAGATAAAAAAAAAGGATTAGCCAGAAGAAGCAGCATAAAAAAATAAATAAAGATCTGACTGCCCACATTGTTTGGCATTCTTTTATAGTCCTCCACGTTACGTTAACTTTCCCATTGCATGGTAACTCAATATGATAGTTACATACAAAACAGTATTTATTGCAGCCTCTTTTGCTTGTAGAAATGATAGCGTACTAATTTCTTCGCGTTTCTGTGATTATTAATGACTGATTACCCCACCTCCCCGGACGCCCCTCGATAGCACGGACAAATCGTGACTCGGACAGCTTCTTCCCCCTTTTAGTACGAGTTATCGAGGGTTCACTGTATCTATTTATCTGTTAATAAAGTTGCAGTTTTCAAATTTTCACTAGTGCCGGTTTATTTCTGTAACACATAACCTCTCAGTTTTAATACTGTTTTTTTTTTTTTTTTTTTTTTTTTTTTTTTTTTTTTTTTTTTTTTTTTTTTTTTTTTTTTTTTTTTTTTTAAAAAACTTTATTATGTTGCAATTTCATCCTCGGTTACAAAAATATCAGCAAATGGAATTCCTCAATCACATTAGCTTGCAAGTCTCAAAATTTCTCTCCCTGTCTCTTTTTTTAATTCATGAAATTACTACACAAACTATCATATATCAAGGTTTACATGGACTTCAACTTGAAGTACATCAGCAATTCAATCCATGAATTTAGTTCGTAACTTTGAAACCTGAGACAACACAACCAGGAAAAGCTGAAAACAATCACTTAAAAATATATGCAAAAAATTTTAAGTCTAAAGTAAAATTAGTGTAGGCAATATGAGATTTATTACAATATTCCATTAATAGCAACATATGTAGTAAAGAAGAAAAGTGGGCCAAATTCATGATGAGACAAAAGATTTAAGTTGCATCTAAAGTTTGCACAAGTCAACAAATGGAACTTGTTAATAGGCCCGATCATAAGTGAAAATCCTGAACATTCATAGTTTTTTAAAAAGTGTACTGAATTGGTAAATTATTGTTGCAACTTCCATCAACTGGTTCACACATTACTAACAAGCTGCAAAATCCATACAACTACACATTAACAGTGGCATAAAACTTGCATTAGCAGACGTAAAAGGAACCTAACAACTGTATAGGTCATTCGGGATAAAGTGAGCACTAAAAATTTAACCTTTGAAAAAATTCACTAGCCTTTACTGCATATAATTCAATATTACCTGTAGTTACATTACTTGTATTTTTGGCAGCGATACCACACAATATAGTTCAACGTTTTCCTGTTTAAATAATGCAATACAGAAACAAAATCAACCAAAATTTACATTAATTATGTTTTAAATAATTAATATACTTTTCTTACATAATTATATTGATTCATACTGACTGCACAGTTTATCTTACACGCGTAAACATCACGTGACATGTCCAGAGAGGTAAGACATTTCCCGTCGTGAGTCGTTATGTGTGGAAAGACACAAATTGACTGCAAATAGAGCTTTAGCAGGGCTTTTCTCAGTGCTCACTTTATCCACCCCCCTCGCAACTAGTGTAAATAATCAACAGTTGGCTACTTCATTACTTACAGTTATAAAATATTGAGAACAGTGAATAACTTAAATTATAAATACCGAAGCGGCAGTTTTAACCCTTTCAGTGCCAGCTCTATTGGATGTACGTAAAGTGAAAAAAGTGTGGCCATAATTTCCAGATATGTCTAGTTATTTATTACAATTGTAATAACTCGATACAAAAGAAAGCGATGAGTGGTAAAAAATACTAGACAACCAAAGGTTCCTTCAATCGATTGTAATCTGTAAACACATTTCTTATAAAAAATTCCTTTCAAAAAATTTTGAACAATATAGTACATCTTTAAAAAATACACAGATGTTTCAGCTCTTGGCACTAAGAGGGTCAAAGCTGAACAGAAACACAAGCTACACTCATCAACTGTAGACTATAATGAACAAGTATTCAAGTTGATGGTAACATTAAAATTAATTTCTTTCAACACATAAGTAGCTGATAAGTTGTACAAAAATTTACAGTGTAAACTCACCACACAAGATGAGAGCAGCAGATAAAACGGACGCAGTGAGAGAATGAGTCATCTCCCACACTGTTATAAATGCAAAGGGCACAATGCTAGCTCCAAGAATGGCACAAAACTGAAACATGGCACCAAACATTTCCAATAAACTCTTCAAAACATGAGAGTTTTATATAAATCTGCATTGTGAAATATTCTTCAAGAAAGTGTAATTTCAGTAACACCTGTTTCACTTACAAGAAACTCACATTTAACTCATTACAAAAGTTTGTGGGGGGAAAAAACACGTATCTGCATGCTACCTGTAATTTTCAAGTCAATAGCGTAATTAAAGTAATTTAAAAAAAGACAATTACATAATCATAAAAACTATATTACGAATTTGCCAAATAATGTGCAAATATCAAATAACACAGTAGATATGTTATGTTTGTAGCATTGCAGGACAAGGGGTTTTTATTTTACGGGACAATTTGTATTTTATGTAACCTAAATTTTATAACATAATATTTAGAATTGTAACTTTTATTTCAGTGGACTCGGTTCTGGAGGTGGAGAGTAGAAACGCAGTTCTTTGTTTCCCGCATGTTCTAGATAGGGTGTAATGTTTGTTTGTTATGGCCAGGTGGCCTTGGTAGGAGGCAGTAGCTTTGTTTTTCTTTAAGTTCTAGTTTTTTCCGCGGGAGTTTTGGCGCCGTTTGTTGATTTAATGCGTAGTTTATTATTGTGCCCTAGAGGGTTCTAGATAATACAACGAATGACGAAGGTCACGCCACCGAGAACCAGCCAATGAGAGCACAGCGTGTGATGCCCCTTCGCCCTTCATTCTGGAATGTTTTGCCTCCGCCATTTTTTAGAATAAGTCGTGAAGCGATCCTGAGCGGACGTGCGCGGGGCTGCGGCCCAAAGAATTTTATGAAGTGAAGTTCGGGAGTGGAAACTTAACATGCACGGGTAGCACCGCTGTCTCTTTTCTTTAACTTTCTTTCGGACAATCTTTAAATCTACCAAATTTGTTTCCACCCATGCATATAGGCCGCTAGGTGCAGAGAGCCAAGATGGCTACTCGTTCTTCGCCGTGTGTGTATACACCGTGTGCCAATTTCTTGCCTAATTTAAATGCCTGCTTATAACTTTCTGTGAATCGGATCCACCGTGCCAAGACTGGGATAATAAATTTCGTGCCCATGTAAACAGTAATCTAATAAACCATAAATAGTGGAAAATAATAAAGTATATTATTTTGGGACGAACCTTTTCTTTTAAAATTCTGACGGTGACTGTGGATAATTTAAAATTTGGTCTAAAATATGACATAACCTACAAAATTATTAGTAATAAATTCTGGAGTACGTGACCACCGATCAAGAGATATGTTAAAGCATATAACCTTGCCTGTTTTGGCTGGGTTATCCCCGAGCTAGTACACTGGTCTAGGAGGACTGGTATGCTACATTTGTGACGAGTGGAGCTCAGGTACTTGTACAAGAGCGAAACGTCACATGTTATTTGAATATTATTTCACTTTTTAATGTGCAGCACCCATATTAGTTTTTTACAATCATTTGATATGCCTAGCGGTACTAAATAGGTACATCATTCAATAAATGTGAAAAAACATGGGAAATTCAGACTGCAATTAAAATGGAAGTAAAATTTCTTCTTAAGGACACCTTTTACTATGACCAACTCTTCTGCATTTTCAGGAACCGTGGAGGGTTGAAATACAGGTTTCATTGTATTTCTAACGACATCCCCTTTACAAATATCTTATTCTCGGAAACTGTGGTGGGTCGCTATATAGAGGTTTTACGTATTTACATAAATTTTCAGCATCCAAAAATTAAAACATAAGCAAGCAGTACGGTGCTTGGAAAACTTACCTTTAATATTTTTTAAATATTTTAACCTTCAGGCAAGGTACAAGTTCATTCCTAATTGTCAGTCATACAAATTCAAAATTATCCTAAATAACAACGAAACTGTACAATGATTTTAATATTTGTTACATCAAATAGCAAACTGTAGAAAAGTCTTAAGGATTCATATCATGTTAACGTACGTAGTTTGTTTTTCCCACCGCTGTGCTAGGAGTATTATGTTGTGTAACATAAGCATACTACAAATTAATGTTATTTTAATAGTCCATAACCCATAACCACATCTAAATTTTGCAAATACTTAAATTAAGCCTAAAAATTTGTCTTTCTAAAAATTCTGCTATATTGTATTTAGTTAGAACGCTCTGATATCAGCTACTTTTTATTTAGTTTTATTTTATGTGCAAGGTCTTCCATAATTTTTTTTAACATTAAAGGCAGACTTACATACAATAAACCATCGCTTCCATCAGCCGTCCAGACGTCAACGGTCCGTCTACAAAGCTAACGATTTACAACAATCCGTCATCCATCAGTCGTTACTCCTTCCATATGCAATGTTACCAATGTACAAAGAGAAAACTTCTGTGGGACTTAAAAAATTCCCCGTATCAGTTGACTTATTTTTACGGATTTATTTATTAGACTATGGCTGTTAAAAAGTGCAAGCTTTGTTTTCCATCAAACACAAATTTTTCGAGCATAACATTTACTAATAAAATTATTTACATTTAAATTTGAGTAATTATTATGTAAATAAATAAAGTATCTCAATATTTTAATGTTTCCGTATTCCAAAATGATCTCAATTATATTTTTAAGTACTGTAATGTATTTGCAGTACTAAGCAAGAAAAAATATAATATAAAACAAGCCTCACAGTCTTCTTATTAATATAAAACCTCTGGATCAGTTGCTGCCTTTGATACGCTGTTCTTCCGTCTGTCGTCCATCAAAAGTTAAAGCTTGCCAAGCTTTCAACGAACGGAAGGAAATATTGTAACCTTCTGATTGGCTGAAGGACACGTGACTGGACGGTACACTGACGGGCGAGACGGATAATTGTAAGTCCGGCTGAGGACTAATTTCTAATGTTTGTTTATTTGGTTGCTACAGCATTATTTTGAAAGTATAGTTTTGCTTTGAGCGCTTAGCACAGTAAATTTTTTTTTTTTTATCTCTTTGGTTACACAAAGGTTTTCAAGTCAGTTCGTGGTCCTTCTTCAAAATTAACAGCAGCGTCCAGGAAAATGCAGACTTCAAGACCAGCATAACTTAAGCTGTGTGCACACGGTACAATTTTTCTTACAAATTCATTTTACTTTTTTCTTTACAAGTTTCTTTTACAAGCCTATGTACTAGGTACAATACAAGTATTCGCTTCACACAATACTGGCTACCTAAATAGTTGTGTCCAGAGCAAATTCAAAATAAGCTTCATTGCAAAGATTTTTACTGTGGTAGTTAATACTTTTCACCAAGTACAAACAAGTCTCTTCTCTATATGCATTTATTAATACTCGTAACTGCTCTTTCGTCCAATTTTTTCCCTCCATGTTTATGTTTATCAATACTCGCGTGCTTCAAAAGTTCTAGTGTTGTTGTTTTGATGAATCATGATTGGCCGCTGCTTAATTATTGCAGTGCAGCTCGCAACAAAAATCGGACGACAGCAATTAGGCAGATCCAGTACCTGAGCTCGCAGGGCTGCTAGTAGCAAGCTAGAGAAGCTAGTAGCCGAGCAAGTACAACTCGTAGTAAACAATATTGTAAGGAATATTGTACCGTGTGGGGTATGCTTAAGTCTACCTAGAGATAAAATGGACCCAGTTGTAGAGATTGTGGTAGGGAGCGAGGGCCATCAGCAAGAAGCCCCAATCAGACGGTCACATAGACAAATTTAGTACTGAGCTGCTTGTTTTGCGACGGTTTTGAGACGTGGCGTCTCTAGCACCATGTCTGACGCTAACCATAGCTCTCGACTGTGTCTGGAAGAGTACTGTAAGCTGTCATAAATTTGATAATGCATCCCCGGAACCCAACCAGGAATTCAAGGAATTTTATTTATTTTAATCTTCTAGTCAAGTCTGATTATTACCCAGTGGCCGTTTTGCAAGAGTTTTGTGATCTGCCGACTTAAATTGTTAACTGAAGAAAAATTTGTCTTAAAGGCTTAATTATTTTTATCAACTGAATTTTTTGGCCAAAAATATTTTGCCTCATTCCCAGTGCTGCATTCAAAGTTTAAATTAAATGGCAACAAATTTGAACATTTTAGCTACCCCTTAAGATTGATTAATAAAATTTTTTTGTAAGGAAGGGTGTAGAATGTGTAACAACACATTTTTCTTTTGGCACTCTAAGTCTTTAATTTGCTTCAATTAAATTAAGAAACTTTCAACACCAGGTGTATGATTTAATCCAGTATTGAAAGTAGTTCGTTGGCTTCATTTCGTAGTACAACATTGCAATGTATCTGAAAGTTTCCAAGGTGCCCATTATTTATTAATTTTATTATCATAATTTATTTATGATAAATAGTTGTTTTGTTTCTATTTTATGTGTAATGGCCATTTAGAGTTGCAAGTGCATATTTCTAGAAGGTCCTTAGGGCAGAGAGCATGAGAGATTGGTGTGGTCCTTCTAAAGTGGTTTGTAATAGAGCTATCCTCGATCCAGCATGTGACTACTGGATGAGCAGACAAGGAAGACTTTAACTCAGTAGCGCAGGGCGTCATCTTTACGTAAATAGAGGGTACGGCAGATATCACTTGCCTTATTGGATATCAGGAGGTTGGTATACAAGGTGATCTAATGAAAGGAGAAAAGCAAAGTAATTCAGTTTCACACTGCATTTATATTCGAGAACACAAGTTGCAGTACTTGCCACAGCATGATGACTGTAACACTTTCTTTGTTACAAGTTCTACAATCATGGTATGAGTCAATCACAATCTGATGGCATACATTATTACACTGGAGTCTCAATATGAGATACAACAACAAGGGTACAAAATTACACATTGACAATAACAACATAAATTACCACAGGGCATTCTCTGATGAATACAATTTTACATGGCACTCAGGGCCGTTCAAATACTAGACAAGAATTAAGGTTTGCTCATCACCGAGACTGTGTGATAATCATCTCTTTGATTCAATAAACTTTTTACATTAGGGCGCTGCAGCCACTAATGATATATGACTAACAACAAATACTAGATTATTGGTCCCGGGGAAAGTTTACTACATTCTGTAACTTTCAATAGACTTTACGAGACTGGGAAGTGCATGATAACACTTTATTTTAAGAGCACATTGGTTAGGTTGCCATGCTAAGAAGGTTAAGTCTAAATTCAAACACGAATGCGCAGATTGGGTTTACTCACCGTGTCATCCATGCTAGAATGATGATTTGAGGTGAAGGCGGGATTGGGCTTAGGCACCATTTTCAAGAAGCAACCTGGTAGAAGGAAGGGGGGTTGGACTTAGGCTCCATTTTCAAGAAGCAACCCTTTCAAGGTAGGGAGGGAGAGTGCCAGGCTGACCCGACCAGAAGGCTGAGCCCCTTACAACTAACTAGCTGGGCGCAGCGCCCGCCTTATATACCCCTGAAGGGGGCTGAAAGTGCTGCTATCGAAATGGCCGCCGGGCCACTCTAGGTTGTCTGCATCTACAGGTATGGGCACAAGAGAAATACTCTCTCGCGGCACAAAGTTATTCTGTTACACAAATAAACTTCCCCACTTGATTTATAAATGCTCATATTGCTGTTTAACGCTATAATTAATACACAAGAACATTTACGTAATCATAAAACACATTTTAAGCAGTAACAAACAAGTACTATTTATATTTACGTGCGTCTTTCTCATGATCGCTGTTCAGTGCACTTTACGGAGTCTATGCACTGGATTAGCACTATTGGTAGACGTTAGGCCATTATTTGTAAACAAACGCTTGTACAGTTTGTTAAGGAAGTTATAAATGGAAAAAAACATTGGATGGCACTTGGACAAAAGTAAATACTGTTTTACAAATAAAGCTTCGTCTTCGTAACCTTACATGCTAACATATTATCCTTACGTAAAACTAAACAGCAATATGCAACCGGCAATGGTGCGGCGAATACTAGTGCCCTTAGGCCTAAATGGTAAAATGTTAACAATCTGTGGTGAGTGTAAAATTATTTTATACATGGATGTGACGTAGTTGCGTGAATGTCATCGGAGATACAAAAATCTTAAAATTACAAACATGTATTATTTAACAATTTGATAAAAATGATTTTGTACGTAAAAAGTAGCAATGAAAATATGTAGCGTAATAGTCTGCATTGTTTACCTGTTGGAAACTTTGCATAACCAATTTTAAAAACCTAACGTACTGTTGCGATATAGTTAAAACAGATAAACAGGGGGAAACCAAACTGTCACATATTTACTCTCGGTAGAATAGCACAGAGGGTAGGATAAATAATACATAATCAAACATAAGTGCAAAATGTAAATAATGACTCTATTGTTATAATACTATAGAAGACAGCAGAAGAAAAATTTAACTTGCAACAGTGTCACATACCACTCTCATACCCACATACTCAACACCCTCGTACTTATCACCAGGCTTCTCGAAAGGAAATCTGCCGTCATAACCTGTTAAGTAGCCAGATAGCGCAATCAACATCTGCAACAAATAGTAACACAACACAACATTAAACAATTACTACATATATGAGGGTAAGTAAGTGGATGTTTACTGCAAAAATTTGTGAATTATCTAAAAGGTAAGAATGCATTAAACATTCTTGAAATGCTGAACGGGATTAGTATGTTTCATTTACAGATTCCAAAACTGCCAAACAAGTGTGTTTCTTTTTGCTATCTTGCCAAATTAAAGAGGATATTCACTGCACTACTATTATATCACAACATATGAATCAAGCAACAGTACATCATTTAACAATATAGGTAAGAAACATGCAATGAAACACCTGTACATTTACACATTCTATTAACAGAACAATATATTATAACATGCTCCATTTGTGACTTATTACGTGATACTGTCACTGTAGGTTTTCTATTGTCTGTAAATACACAGTATTAGTAATATAGGTACCCTTAAATCAAACTACACTTCATTAACCCAAACAGTAAAACCTCAATAATACATCTTTCTCAAGAACTGTCAAAAGATAAAATTTTATTTACTAAAGGAACAAAATGTATACAAAATACAAAGCAATTTACAATTATTTAAAAATATTCATTAACATGCAACAATAACAAACCGCAGTTACCAGTGATTAGTAAGCCGAAGCTGTGAAATAAAAAAATATGGTGATTTAAAAAACTTTTAACAGTAGGGTCATTCCATGTGAAATCAGCAAATGGAGGTTGCTAGACTATTTTGTATAATTTTTATAATTTAACTACGGTTACTATCATGTTCCAATAGGTGAAAACCATTTTCATTAAAATTTTATCTCTCACCGTATTGGATATAGGCCCTTTTATGCGGTGACCCGCGCAGCAGAATCAGCTGTTGCAGCCATCTACAAAATAATCAATATTTAATTTCCCATTAAAGTTAATGTGATTTCCGTTTCTACCAACTTGCAGATATGGGTTCACGCTTTCTTGTGATTACTATAAACACAACTTTCTTACATACTAAACTTTTATCACAAGGGCTTAAATTTATGGTTTTAGACGCTTAAAAAAGGCATTTTTAACACCTTGTAACTCAAAAAGGGCTATAAACCATACACTTATGTATTTTTTTATTAACACCCTGGGTACCCCTCTTTGACCTCATGCATTCAAACCACCGTGTTTTTTGAACCTAGCAGTGATATAAATTTTTAAAAATCAAATATTTTCAAAAATTGCCAACTTTCCAGTCATATAAACTGAAAAGGGCTGAACGGAAAATTGTTTTGCTTTGCAGGTATAAACTCCTGTTGGTATGTAGCCAATCCCCACAGAAAAAGTTTTGTGGTTCAAACTGGTTAAAAAGTTATGGACACTCAAATATCTTCAATAATCACTTCAGGCTTTCAGAAGTTTAAAAATAACCATTACTTATATCATGTGTCGTACAAAGGTCTTTAAACATCAAACATTTGTATGTTTTGTATTAGTAGCATGAGAAATAGTCTTTCACCTTGCACACTCAATTTATCATTATTTTACACACTTTATGAAAAAAAAAAAAAATTCTCAAAATTGAAACACTTGCAGTTATCAAAAAAAGTTATAC
>PNEQ01102780.1:0-12140 GCA_003012365.1 Medauroidea extradentata
CTGCAATGTACTGTGTACATATATCACAGAATATCCACTGATTTTGTTATCTTGGAATTATTGTAATAATTTTTGTAGAATAAAATTAAAATTTTTATTGAAATATAATGTAGTTAGCCCCCATTTCTCGTACATCACCCCCCTTCCCTTCCTGGCTAGATCCACTGCATCTAACCAGTAGGTAGGCGACGCCCTTCATTCGCCATCATTCCCCTCCCCTCTAATATTCCCGCCCCTCCGCCGAGCGCTTCAACCCTTCCGTCGTGTTTTTTATATATCCAGGACCAAGCCGCGGGGTCACAGAGGGTGCTATTTCGCTCGTTGTTCTGGGAAGCTCGGGGCCAGTCTCCCTGTGTGGGCCTTCCTAGAACCCTCTACTACCCCTCCCCCTCCCCCTGGCAGGCCTTCGCCCTGGTAGGGTGGCTTTAGTGATGTGTACTAGGCGCAGGTAGTGAGTAGTACTACTCTCACTAGACCCAGACATTGACCTGCATCGTTCCACGAACTGCAGCGACCAGCCGCCCTGTCTGTGTGTTTACTCTGCCGCCGTCATCTCTCTCCCTCTCCACACATATCACAGAATAAATAGGAATACAGAAGTGCAATAACCGGTAGGACGGCCAACGCAGTCACACACGCCAACAAAATGGCTTCACTGGCCAGCAACATGGCGGAACGTCCTGCTAGCCAGCAACCATGCCAATAGGAAACCTGCAGTAACATGCAGGAGCCAAACATACACTGGGATGTATCAACAACCTCGGGCAGCCAATAAGAGGCTAAGTTCGCCCTTATGAAATGAGCTGCCACGTCATTTCACGTCTGTATTTCTCTCTAGTCTGTGGTCATCTCATTACGACATGGTACACATTCGATACCAGCAGATCCTCGAGGTGTAATGGTCAAGGGACCATCTGATCTCACGATATTATTAGTGACCTAATAGGTTTGTAGAGCCACGGGTTTGGCCTGAAAAGACTTTTGCGCCATTTGGTTTCGACGCCTTCTATTCAGTAGAGATCTAAAAAATTCACGGGTTCACTCACGTGTTGAATAGTCTTTGAAAGTTGACTGCCCTGGTAGGAAGAAGGCAGTAATTACAGAAAAAATAAAAATTGAGTTTTTGATACCATTGGATTCGTCTTGAAATTCTGTATCATTTACACGCCGAAAAGGCAGTTAAATAAATTGTATGTAGGAGTTATAGGGAGAACATACTTACTGCCTTTGTAGTTTTTCCCAGTTAAACAATGACAGAAGGCAGTAAGTGCATATTCCTAGTATAAAAACAGTAACTGCAATGATACTGCTTTCTTAATGTGTCATGTGACGGTGGTATTCTAGGCGATATTATAAACCATGCAGTAACTTTTGAGTCCGTTTATATTTATTTATTTAATAATGGGAACATGCATTGTTTTAAAAAAAAAAACATTTGTTTTCAGCTGTTTTAAGTAAATAAAGAATTTTTTTTATTTATCCAGAAATGGATTTAAAGAACAAGTTTGCATTATAATAACATATTTGCAAACCTATTCGGAATTGATAAATGGATGGGATTGAGAGATATCTGTAACCTTTTTCACAATTGTGCTGCTGACGTAGTTACAGCTTCCTTGCTAAGTAGGGTAGTATATGTGTATCCAAGTATGCTTCATCCTCTCATTGGCTGCTCGCTGACACTGTGATACCACGTGATTGGAGCTGCATTTAGTTGATTATTTTATCACTGGTTCATCGCCCTCCACGAGGTGCCAAATAAGTCGACGGCTAATTGAGGAAGTGGCTTCAGCTTACAGTTGTTTCAATTCTAGCCTGTATGCAAAATAAAACGTGAATTTTCCAGTTCCTTACTAATCAAAATTAGGTTATCGTGACACCATGCGTCTTTGATTTTCCTGTAGAACCTTAAGAGTGTGCGGTAGAAAAATAAACGCCGAAAACATCAATTTATTTCTACGCTTTTTTCGAAGCCAATATGGATAAAATACTCAACGACAATCCTAGATAATGGTATTTGCCAACTTTATGAGTAAATATTTATCCAGCATTACTAATTCGTTACGCGTGATCTCTTGCGCCGCAGTTAAATGCACGAGGTTCCGGCGTCCGAGATTGTGCCTCAGAAGTTTGTAACAATGGAAACCATTTTGTTTAAAACGTTGGCTAAAACTATTGTCTAGGATTGCTATTGTTTAATTTTCAGTAAATGGCTTCAAGAAACCTACAATTATAGATTAATGCTTTTAGCGTTGAATTATATACCACGCGCTCTTAAGACAAGTGAGAATTTAAACATCTAACGACTGTCCAAGAAACAGAGCTGCAGCCAAACAAGTTGTTACAAAATTCTTTTCTCGAAAACTTCTTGTCTCTACGGACGGCATTCAATACAGGATTGTTATTGGTTCAAAGTCCTCCAGGGCGTGTCAAGAGAACTATGGTGCAATTGTAATCTTAGAAGAAATGCACATGTTCCTAGCCTAGAGTATAGATTATCCTAAAAAGAATTTGATAACTTATTCCTGGTTCTATCGATAACAAGCACAAAATAACGACGTGCGGCTTAACATTTCCTAATCCGAACTGTATTGCTTCACGAGGGGAGTATATCAGATATAAGTATAAGTATTACACATTAAAATGTGTAAAAAACACAATTTTCTCATGGCAAAGAACATTTTTGATGGTTTACATATGGACCATATTCGAAATAGTTTTACTACAGAGATGATAGAGTAAGATAAGTGGGATTTATGTCTCGTTGACAGTTGAGTCATTAGAGACATTCTAATAAAAACAAACGAACTATTATTCCATCTAGGGATAAATTGAAAGAAATTAGCCACATGGAAGTATATTAAATCCCTCATTATTAGAGCCACGATTTTATGGCGAAAAGATTTTTGCAACATTCTGTTTCGATGCGTCATGTGCACACCTGCAGCTCTGCTACATCGTTTGTGATTGGATGATTTCACTCTCACTTGCCATGGCAAATTATAGACGCACGGAGTCACAATAATCTTATTCTGATTGGTGCAGTCAAATGAGAAACGCGTATGAACAAAGACACGCTGCCAATAACCTTGAAACAGAACTGCCGATGTGCACGTGAGACACTGAAACAAAGTGGGGCAAAAATCTTTTCGCGACAAAATCGTGGCCCTACTCATTATTTATTGTACGATTGCCTATACGTAAACCACTTGCCTTTAGTTTTAAGACATAAAAGAATAACAGTTTTGTTTGCTGACTACACGTAGTAGTCGACTTTCATCTTACCAGGGACCCACAAGAATAGACCTATGGTATGTTTGGCTCCAAGTAATGTTAGGTATAAGTCCTTTGTTTGGAGGTAATTCCTTGTGTTTCAGGAATAATTGTACAAACTTGCAGTGTAGGCTCCGAAGAAGTTCATACAAACACAGGTTCGAAAATCTTTAGTTCTTGCGTTATTAATGAAAAAAAAAAAAAAACATATTGTCACATCTGTTAGAGATTACTAGAGTAGTAGCATCGGTGGCAAAGGCATAAACTCAGAAACTCACAGTAAATGTTCGAAATGATATTCTCTAGCTTCCACACACACACGCACCTACACACATCGCGTCACACACTGCCGCACCCTGTCAAATACTCCTACATCCGTCATAGAGGATACATATGATGGCATCAGCATATGTGTATATAGTTCAATTATCTGACAAGAGTAATTTTACTATACGTTATCTTGCAAAGCATTGAAGTAACCTTTCATTACTAACTCAAAATCTAAGTACTGTAAGACCTATGTTTACGTGATTTTTGTTTGTTGGTTTAAGGAACCTAACCTCCTAGCGTGTAAACGTATTTGTAAAACATCCTGTGTACAATAACAATTAAGAGAACGCAAATTTGTAATTGAAGTAGTTCAGTAGTAGTCTTTACGATAATGTTGACTGTAGCTTTGTTTAGAAAACATTTTCTTTCCACAAAGTATATTAAATTGTTGTGAAAATGAACTTTTTGAAGAAAAATTTTAGGTAGTACTAAAAAAACTATTTTCCGAAGTTACGCAGCCTAAAAATAGTTTTATTTGTCTCTTTACTGTGACGATATAGAGTAGTGTATCAGCAGCAGGTTGTAGCAGGTACACAAGAGAAGTTGTAACAACCTACATGACGACAGAACTCCCACGCTATGTGGACGATGACAGACGAGAGAGACACACATCGACTATCTCACTTTCTCTCACAACTCGACGACACTAACCCAGCCAGGCGTGCGCGCTGGGCTTCCCGGAAACTCAGGCTGCCGGAAGTTACGTTCAGCTTTCCTTTCTCTATGTTTCCTCTCTGGAAACCCTCGCCTCCCACGTGACTCGATTTTACCTCGGCCACCCAGCATCTACAGAAATTCCCCGCTGAGAGAAGATGCATATTATTAGAGCTGATTTTTGGCGAGTATAACTTTGCAAACATTTATATTCAGTGTCTTATATGAACATATTCAGCTCTGCTCCATGGTTATTGGCAGCGTGTCCTTCGTTCACGTCTGCAACTCTGCGTCGTTGTCATTATTGGATGTTTTGGGATTATATTCGTTCATCACATACGTGTAGTGTGGTAGTAACCGTGTTTGTTCTGATTGGCGCAGTCAAATGGGAGATGTGACTGAACAGAGACACGCTGCCAACAATCATCAAGTACAGGTTTAACGGCGGGAAGACCAGTGCTCCCTCCATCCGCCCGCGCTGTACACTTACTGGCTAAAGTAATACAGCACACGACATACTTTATTACTTCTCTCTCCGCCTTGCCTCTTTATTCTTCCGTCAAATGTAATTAACTAGGCTTTCTGCCTGTGTTCTCATAAAACCTGTCCTCATCATCATTCGGAATATATCTCTGAGTTTAGTTACCTCTAGTGAAATAGATGACTGTCAAAGAAAACCAAAAAAAAAAAAAATAGAAACAACATAAATAAGTAGAGTATACTTTAGTCAACAGGATACATACACAACATAGAATTCGATAAATGGAATCGGGCAAGTTTTTTCTGTTTGTCCCTTGGCCAAAGCTGACCTCAAACTTGCGGTAGGCTGCCTTGGCGGTGTCCTGGGTTTCTTTAGTTTTTTTTTATTTTTGGTATTTTAATTTCTTATCTGTTTGTCATTGTTTTATTTGAACCGATCCCATTTAGGGAATTTTATGTTGTGTATATATCCTGTCGAGTAAAACATATCTGCTCTGATTATTTATGTATTTCTATTATCTGTAGTTTTCTTTGACAGTCGTCTATAGCGCAATGCGGTATGTCCAAGAAACTAAATACAGTCATACACCAACCTGCCAGTAGCGTGTAAGCGGCAAGAACATATCCTACATCTTCACAGCAATATTGAACTACTGGTTGCGTCTTGTAAGAATGTTAATGTCTGTGCTCCGAGTGTTCGCTCACATCTAATATCACTTTACCTTATAAGATGCCCACGCTTCTACAGCGACAAACACACTTAAGTAAATAACAAGCGTGCAGTAGACGATGGAACCGATCCTGTCATACTCTTAACGGGGCGTTTCACCTTAGTTTTCAACGTCTTTTATTATTTTTATATTTGTACCAGATATTTTTTGCCTTATTTTAGACGTAAATTGTACTTAAATCTTTCTCTTAGGAAATTTGTGTATCTTTCATAGTTTTTGCGTAATGAGTCGTAAACGTCAAAATTTGCACTTTACTGTTTTATGACACCACTAAAACCAACTGACATACCAAATCGAAAAAATTCACAGTGTATAACATTGTTGTAGGCTGTGATTTGAAACATATAAAAACTAATGATATGTATTTTTGTATTTAAAAATAAAAGTTGAAATTTTTAAATTTTGGTTCCAAAATTCGGCATATTTTATTACATACAAAATTATTTAATTTTTCGTTTTTATATAGGTCAAATCATGGCCTACAAAGTTGTTATACACTGTGAATTTTTCGGTTTGGTATGTCAATTGGTCTTAGTGGCGTACATAAAACCGCAAAGTGCAAATTTTGACGTTTATGACGCATTACGCAAAAACAATGAGAGATACACGAATTTCCTAAGAGGAAGATTTAATCACAACTTATGTCTAAAATAAGAAAAAATCTGTTACAAGTATAAAAATAAAAAAAGACTTTGAAACCTGAGATGAACCGCGCCCTTAATATTTGTACCTCGCTGATGCATCCAGCTGATATCCTCCGGGACCCCATTTAACGTTGGTTTGAGCACAAAGTAAATAGTAATACAGGTATTTGATACGGGCGAACTCCGCCGACTATTGGCTGCCCGAGTTTGTTAATACAAGCCTCGTGTATGTTTGGTTTCTGCATGTTACAGCAGGTTTGCTATTGGCCTGGCAGCCGGCTAGCAGGGCAGCGGCCTTACGCTGATTGGCGGTAGGCGTATCCGCCATGTTGCTGGCCAGCGAAGACATTTTGCTGGCGTGTGTGACTGAGTTCGCTGTCCTACCAGCTATTTCACTTCTGTATTCCTAAATATTCTGTTGTTTGATCGTCACACGAAACGTAGTTTATTTTTCAGCAAAACCTAAGTGAAAGTAACTAGTAGAGACCCGGATATTTCGTGAATTAATTTGAGGCCAAGTTAGATTTCAAAGTCCTGTATAAAAAAGTTACTCTTGCTATTGGATTACCATTTATGAAAGAAGTCCTCGAGTAGGACGGACCAATAGCATGCCTACATAAAAAAACACCCCACCGAATCACACTTTGCCGTGAAAGACGTTAAAGTGACCACAAACTGGAGAAACAGCCAATATACCTACAATGAGCAGAGGGCAGAGTGTACACAGGAATGTGCAGTCTAGCCGGCTGGTCGTTGAACCCGCGAAACATCCTGGTCTCTAGCACGGTCGTAGAAGAACAGGTCTGGACACTCGCCTATCTAACAATGTATTTTGCTTGACCCCCTTGTTGTTTGGCTGTAGTTCGTCAAGTTACCGAGAATGTCGTACATTTTGGCGCTGTTTTCCGGGCGGTCGGACTCAAACTCCGTCCATTTTTTTCCATTGTTAAATTTATAAAGTAAATAAAGATTGCTGGAGCCTTTTCTTAAAATTGTGAGCGAAGAAAGTATTTCGTAAATTGATAAAAAATACGATTTGATAAATTGTTTATTTTAGCGGATAGGAAGTGGGCGGAGTTTAGTCCGACCGCCGTAACATCAGCGCCAATCAAACACAATATTCTCGGTAACTTGGTGAACTGCAGCCAAACAATAAGGGGGTCAAATATCCAGGCGAGTGTCCAGACCTGTTCTTCTACGGCCGTGGTCTCTAGTAATTAGTGGAAACTTTCAAAATCCACGTCGTATTCCGACAGCAGACTACGTAGACTGCCAGCTCGTTCATATATGTCATTCCCGATGGTCTGCCGTGGTGAGCGCTTCTCAACAATAATTACAAAATTCCTTTCAGAGTGGTCAGTTGGGACCCTTGTTTCTCGCCAAAAGAATTTTGTAACATTTGGTTTCAACGCTTTACGTGCACATCTGGTTCCTGGTCAGTGATTGGTGGATGTTTGAACTCTCACATGTCTCGTGTTTCTACTGACCAATCACAGACGTGTGGTGCCACAATGCTGGTGCAGTCAAATGAGACACGTGTATGAACAAACACACTCTGCCAATAACCATGAAGCAAGGCTGCCGAATGGGAACGTAAGGCAATGGAAAAAATAAAACAAAGTGCAAAAATATTTCAGCGAGAAATTGGTGGTAACTAATGAGGAAAAGTGTATGTTGGCAGATATTTGGCGAGTGTGCTGCGTTGTAGAAGGGGAAATTTGAGTGCGAACCGGTTCTGGGTTACTTCGTCGCCAACAATGACCTCTCAAGGTCGTCACACGGTTGATGATGTCGGAGGCAAGGCGGTATTTTCCCCGTCTACTCACAGATTAAATAAAAAATACCGGCCCCCATTAGCGTGATGTTAGTAACTTTATGTTTCCCCTGGACGTTAGGCAGTCGGTATTCCCTCACCGTGTATGGGGCAGCCCCTCTCGAGTATTCCACATTTGAAAAGTCGCCGTCATCAATTGAACTTCCTCAACATACTTTTATTATAACGCGTTCCTTCTAAATTTAAAACAGGTTTGCACACTCACTCCAGGGACTTTCCTTATACTTACGGGCAGGAAAATTTCGCAAATTCGATGATCCGCATTCTAGAATCCATTGACCTATGCATAGTCAAGCCCCGTATATTCGTTCATTGTCTGTTGTTCCACTGAGTAGCAGCTAGTGGAAAAATAGTCTGGGCTTTAGTACGCATAGGATAGTTGATTCTAAAATGTAGTGCGTTTAATTCGCGAAATTTTCCTGACCCAATCTTCTGTATTTGTTGCTAGGAACCCCTGGTTTTCGTGAAAATAATTTGTAACGACTTGCTTCCGTTCCTTGTGTGTACATATTTGCAGTTTTGCACCAGTACTTGATACAATACAGTAAGTTGTCCAATTAATACGATTTCAAAAAATAACAATACATAATTCGCAAAGAAATGAATATTGAATAAATGTCATGATTTCTGCATTATTTTAACGTTTAACATTTAGCTATGTGTCTTGGCAGTATGAACAAGTGTAAATTAGCTTGAAAAACATATTTCACCGTTTTCAAACAGATTTTACGGGAAAACTATCAGATCTAAGTAAAATTTGCTTACTTTCTTATTTGTAGTAAATTTAATTGTATTCAATTTTTAGCAAACACTTTTTTTTTATTAAAACCAAAATTATTGATGTTACACTACAAAAAGTGATTTCTTTTTTTCATATTTTTTTAAAAATGTAGCGCAGCATAGTTAGTGGCAGGATGTATTTGTGCAGAGACGCCTCTCGTTTGACCGCACCAATCAGAGCAAGGTTACTGCGACATCAAACATCTGTGATTTGTTCGTAGAACCCTAACAGTGCTAAAACATCCAATCGCTAACCGCTAAACAAGAAGCAGAGCTGAAGATGTGCACGTAAGACACTGAAACAAGCTGGGGCAAAGTTATTTTCGCGGAAAACAAAGGTCCCTAGTTAAAGTTCAATATTCCACCGAGAGACCACACATAGGTAAGAACCCTTACAGCACGAAACAACTAACACACTTCTGTGGTACACCTCTGTGAACACGAGAAGCTGTCCAGTACAATCATCGACGTTGCAGCAAATATCGTAACGGACAGTTATGGGAAACTACAGCTTTTTATCGTTGTTAAAGCGCGAGACGTTTTATCAACGGCGTGAACTGGAAACACTAGCAAAATTCACATTCTTATCTCTATTTTCTATGGTGGTTATACAATTACGGACTGAATTTCTTTTAGGCTAATAGCATGAAAATGAATTTATAAATATTTTAAATTTTAACTTATCAAAATTGTAACTAAAAGAGCATGTATATATTACAAAATTACGATTACAATTCAATTAATAAAATAACAATATATAAAACTAAAACTACTCATAGAGCAACGTGCTACTGCAGAAGCAACAGCGCTCATATCGGCGGGAGCTGTAATGAAATAACACGTCTCCTGTTTTTCTCGTGAATTTCCTATATTGTCCTTGTACAGTATTTGGTTGTAGTTTGAAGACGAAAGTTACAAACGGTTATGATTATGAGCGTAAAATTAATATTCACTTTACGGCTTCTTGCAGTTAGTAACAAATCATATATTATTTCTTGTAGGTGCAGGAAATTTTACGGTTCATGAAACGTTTATAACTAAGCTGGTAGATTTTATTTTGAGCTAGATTTGGCCCAGCAATAATTAAATATGCGGTAGTCTTGAATGGCTATGAAGGCTTAATATGGCCGTCTGGATGAACGCATTTTCCGTGTCAATGACAATGGAAAAAAGTGGATGGAGTTTGAGTCCGACCGCCCGGAAAACAGCGCCAAAAAGTACGACATTCTCGGTAATTTGACGAACTACAGCCAAACAACAAGGGGGTCAAGCAAAATACATTGTTAGATAGGCGAGTGTCCAGTCCTGTTCTTCTACGACCGTGGTGGCGACCTAACATTTTATGACGTAATATTAAAAACACAGATTTATTGTACACGCCTATAATTTTCAAAAATTTTAAGCAAAGATTTTTGTACCTAAAACGCCACAAAAAACCCCTCAAATTTCGCCATTTTCGCCAGCGTAAATATAAACTTTAACTTTAAATGGATATTTATACATGTAACGTTCTTCAAATGCTATTCCTAAGAAGGTGTAACTTACGAGAGATTATCAGATTTCGAATAATATTGTAAATACCGAAGTTCTGCTGACCGCTCGGATGCCTGGGCGGTGCGGCCACCTTAATTAATTAATTTAAATGTATTGGGTAGAAAGAAAGTTTCAAAAATGGTCCCTCAATCGCAGTCCGCCTGTACTCACTTCAAGGAGAGTAAGCTCACAAAGAGTACATAGCTAGAAGAAAGGCCTCGTGTAAGAACGGTGTTACTCTATGGCGGAGAATGGCGGTGCAGTTGAATAGAGGCGGCGTTGTTTGATGGAAGTAAACTAGTCGTGAATGAGCGACTCTGTGTGGAATTGTGAATGTAAGTGGTGGATGAATGGAGCGGCACCTCCTCGCTGCAAGACAAGTGCTGCTTGAATGAGTGTGCCAGCTTGTATGTACGTAGGAACCTTGGCAAACTGCCAGCCGCCATGCAGACAGATGAGGATCGATACTCTGGTCCAGACGTGCCACCCCTCCCTCCTACCCAGCATCTCCTCCCCTCATCCAGCACTGTCACTGCATCAGACTCCACCAAGCACAACAAGGAAAACTACCCTTTTCCGCATGTGACGTAACTTTGGATTATACTATCTAACACTGCAATAAAAAAAAAACAGAGGTTTTCCCGAAGAAATATTTACACCACATTATCTAATTATACATTATTAGGGCCACGATTTTATCGCGAAAAGATTTTTGCCCCACTTTGTTTCAATGTCTCACGTGCACTTAACTGAGAGGCGTGTCTGAACAAAGATACGCTGCCAATAATCACGCAGCAAAGCTGCAGATATGCACGTAAGGCATTGAAACTAAATGTTGCAAAAATATTTTCGCGACAAATTTTTGGCTCTATGACTATGATTCATATAATTATTATTTTGATTTAAAATATGCTTAGAATGTTTTGAACGTATTATTTAATGGAAAATATTGAAAAATTATGCTCGCCGGGTACTTGAAGTCTTGATGATTACCCACCGAGCGAGGTGGCTCAATTGTAACATGCCGTACTCGCATTTGGGAGTATCCGGGTTCAATCACCGGCTCAGGCCATCCTGATTTCGGTTTTCCATGGTTTCCCGAAATAGCTGCAGGTGAGTGTTGGAACGGTTCCTTAACAAAGGCCATGGCCGACTCCTTCCTCAGGGAGAATCGTGGCGTGTTTAAACTGTCATTGACGTGATTTTGTGTCGCATATTTTAATTCGGTAATTTACAACCGCCACACCAAGAATAGGCGTTGATTTAGGTCACCAATCGCAAGTTGTGACGGTCCTATTTTATTGATACTTTTATATATATAAATTTATGTAGTTTAGGTTAATTATGGTGATTGATTGTAATGAAGGGGCCTTTATTGTCATATGTAACATATTGCCATCCATTTTAACTTCAGTATTGATTTGAGGGGTCTGTGGGATCCTATGATAGGCCAGTATAAAACACTATAAAATATGACTATTACTAATATTATCACAGAGGTATCGTGTCTGGTACCGTTTTAACCTGTGGAATGTCACAGACTCGAATATGCTAGTAACATTAAGATAATTTTATGTATAATGATTTTAGTTTTTAAGAGTGATAATTGCCAGCGGGTCTGGCGACAATAGAGCAGATGATGCAGTGGGCCGTACCACATGCTGTTCTAGAAGGGGCGGGGGCGCCCTACCTCCCCCTGTCTCCTTGCCATACAATCCTCTCTCTTTCTCTCTCGCCAACACATTTCTTTTCCTTTTCCCCTCCCTCAACAGACCCCGTGTAACGTACGTAATTTAAACTAGAATTATATTAATTGAAGATAGCAAGTAGTAATTAGGCTAAGTGTTTTATTTGTAATTGCTGTGAGAATGTGCCCATGTT
>PNEQ01102781.1:0-12139 GCA_003012365.1 Medauroidea extradentata
ACTCTTTCGGCAATATTAGTCAAGTATTTCTCTAGAATGGTCTTACTACAGCAACCCATTTATAGGAGTAGCCCACCGGTGAAGCGTTTTGTTATATTTGATGTTGCTGTAATGTTCATTTACCGCTGCATTATAAAATGCCATTCCTTTTAAATAATAAAAAAATGACTCTTTTATTTAAGTGAACACTTGCACGCTTCCGGACCCACCACCGAACCCTGAGAAATGAGAGATCTCGCTCTACCGCACGTGATGCCGTGGTAATATAAGACGAAAACTGAACAGCATACTTTTTTCGAGGTGACTGGGGAGGCAAGTACCACCACACTGTTACATCACGAAACTGTATATTTTAAAATGCATGCAACACACAAACTACAGCAATATGCATTCAAGTCGAGAAATTGTTTTAAAAGAAGTAGTTTACTGCGGAAAACTCCAGCATGGCTTGAATCCCGAAGAGTATAAATGTCGACAGTTGTTCGTTTACGCAGCAATGAAATTAAATTTACTCCAAATAAAATCTTAGCCATAGCTGCATGGTTTAAGCTTCAAGAAGTAACCCAACACGCTGATATTAACGACAAAAATACAGTTTATGTATGTAACGATTATTTCTATGTATCGTGTACAATGTGACAGGTTAGTGTAAAATAAATACGTTCATTTATTTTAAGTTAAAAGTTGCAGTCTCTATAGCTTGCAGTTTGCGACGAAATCTCTGCAGCTGTAGTGTTTTTGGCTGTTTCACTGATTGTCACATCATCAGCCAATAGGCGTGTTCCAGGCACCCGTGATTGGCCGATAATTCAAGGGATAGGCTGGGTCTAGCGAAACTCGCCCTGCGATGGCAGCACATCTTTCAATGCCGTTCCCGAGAAACGTAAAAATTATTGAGAGAAAAAATTTACTTGTAATAAAAAAATGATCTGCTACATTATTTTCCCGATTCGTGCAAACAGGACGTTCGATGACCAGTCTGCCAGCTTTGGTTAAACGCATTCTAGCTATTAGCTTGATAGGATAATTGTTTGTACGCAACCAAACTTAATTCGGCTGACTTTTTAAACCTAAATTTATGATTCTTTGCCGGATTTGAAATAATAAAACGAATTCGTAGTATGTTATTATCACTATGGAATTTTAAATAAAATTGACAAACTCAGACCTATAACTAAAACATCACAATGTGTGAGTGTTACTAATACCTTGCTGGCTTGCTGTCTTTACTCCTTTAAAATTAACGCCAGTGAAATCTACGTTGTTAACAACCAAATGTACAACCACGCATACCTTAGCAACGAGCGAATTTCCCGAGCTAACTTTTACGTAACTTGGTTTGTTAAATTTTATCAGGTTTTTTTTTTTAAATCGGTGAAAAATTCCAGTACACCTAATAGTGAGTGGTGGATGGCGGCTAATAAAAACAAGGCAAGGCTACGTCATAAATGTGTTAGCCAAAAAAGAACCTGTTTTAAATGTTCAAGGCGTTTGAAAATATGTCATTTTTAAAGCTGAATAATTTGAAAATTACAATGTTCAGGGAGTTTGCTTTGCCTGGTAGCATTTAGCGCCAAAAATAATTAGGAAGAATCAGGCAAATATTACAGACTTTTTCTTTTATGTAAAAAATACTAAACAGTATCCTGTGCTCTGTCCGTTAGAAAAAAAAAAAAATGTGGGGCAAAATAGAGTAAGCGACAGACAATTTTGCTGTTGGAGATAGATGGGAGATACTAGCGGACAAAGAAAGGTAAAACTCTAAATTTAATTTTTGTGCCCCATTAGATTCTATTTTTATGCCCCACTCAAACAGATCTGCGACACGCAGTTATTTTAGCGGCAGGTAGAAGGTGGAAAATATTTCAGACGCGCGTGGTGTAGATTAGTGATCTAATTATAGCTTCACCCTCGCTACAGCCACACAAAATTGATAATGATGATATTAATAGTTATACATTTGCTACAAATTCTTTTAATTTTGTGCAAACATAAAATCATTAATTAAGAACATATGTTTACAATTTGTGCGCTTTTACTGACAGCTTGGTTAATGAAAGTATTATGTAGGAGAACTACTCAGGTTTAGTGTATCGACTATTATGATTTTGACTCGACGCAGCCCTTCCGCGTTTGTGGTAGGTCGTCTCCAAGGGAGAGTGTAAGAGGAAGCCTGTGCCGGCTAAGACGGGCTGTGTCCCTCGGAGGTTGCGGGGTTCGGCCCGAGGCGTGCCTCAGTGAGTGAGCTGAGGGGAGCCACGCTCGGATCGTACAGAAGGGGGCGGAGTGCCTCACTTAATTGGGTCAGGTTTATAATTCACTCACCTGGTATTTAAAATAACTCCCTCAGCAATCGTTGCTTCCGTTCGCTCAGGGGTTTAGGGTCCTGTCTGGCCTCGCTCCTAAGTTGCTGTACGCGTCTGTGCGCCGGAGGGGCGTCTTGGGGCGAAGTCTTGATAGGACTCAAGAGCGCAGGTGGTTTGCGGGTCATGCAACGGAAGATCCGGCTGAGGCAATGCTTGTTACGCTTGCGTGTACGACGCTTCTTAGGAGGCAAATTCTGTTCGTTGGTGCTGGGGCGCGTGAGTGCACGATGTTGCTCACGGCAGAAATCCTCGAATGATAATTGCGGCCCGGGTACCTTCTGAGGGGAAGGTATCAAACGTGGATTTGAAATGGGTGTCCTGACCTGTTGTCGCCTTTCAAGGGCGGCCCTCTCTCTAGGCTCGTGTAGAGCACTGATATCGCTAGCACTAATATGTATTTCTAGCACTTCCTGGGCGTTACTCATTTTGAGAAAGATAAAAGAACAATGACAGAGAATATTCTGATAGAACTGATGTATTGTATCCCGATTCACATGAATTACACGCACTATTCACAAGTCTTATGCACAAATTATATACACTGAATTACGTTACGACTCTTAATCTAAAATACACTGGTCCATATATTCGGATGCTGTGCGATATACACAGATACTTTATAACTGCGCGCCCCGATACACGTGGTATTTCCACAAACTCATAGATATCACAATACTTCCGGTAGTAGCGCACCGCGTGGTGGCTAGAGCGTCCTGTAAGGTATGTTCCCTTTTAGGCCGCGGCACGGGAGATATGCGTGATAACGTCCCTGTTGTCCTTTCCCTCGGCACTGCCCTAGTAGTGTAAAGGTAAGAGGGGTGAGGGACTCCCTTAGGCAAGAAGTCACCTCGGTAGGGGGTGAGGGTTTCCCTTTGCAAGAAATCGCCTCGAGGGTGGTTGAGGGACTCCCTTAGGCAAGAAGTCACCTTGGTAGAGTGGAGGGCTCCCTTAGTCAAGAAGCCGGCTCCGGGGATGTGAGGGGCTCCCTTTGCAAGAAGCCAACCACTAAGGTGGGTAGGTGTAGAGTGTGTAGTGTGCCGAGAGTCGGGAGCCCAGAGATCTGCCAGCGTACTCTGAAGAAACTAGGGCCAGCGCGCCCCTTTTATACCCGGAGTTAGGGGGTCTGGGAGGGAAAAAGTCCCGTTAAGTGGGTGGTAAGATGGCGGAGGCGGTGGAAGGGATGTCTGCTGCTGCAGGGTCGCCATCCTAACACCCACGCATTTCTTACAAACAAAACACGTGATAGGGAAAAATGGCGCTTAACTTCCCTGCAGGTCTCAAAATTACAACTACGATGCCGTGAAAATAAAAATATCATTACATTTATACCTTTTCATAACAAGAACACACTTCAATTATTTACAGAAATCTTTTATGCACTTAAAAACGTGTCTATTATTATTTTACGTCTCTTTGCCGTATTTCAGTCCTGGCATTGGCAACTGTGGTTATTATTTACAAAACACGTGGCACATATTTATAACCTTAATTTTTCCCGTCTCGGGACGTTATTATGACATCAGGTAAGTACAATAACATCACAACCCTTCTTATATCTACAAAATTTGGCATCGGAAAATTACGTTAAAACAAGTGAGACCTGAGGTGCACTAGTGAGGCCTAACCTCCAAAAGGGACAAGCTCCGGAGGCGAGCGATATATTAAATATCATAGCGGTGGGGCGTCAATTTGATGACATAAATGTAATATAATCTCATGAATTGTTCAGCATGTTTTCTATTTGCTCTGCAACTTCAACAATGAAAATAATTGAAACTAACAACAATATTGCATTTTCACACAGGTTTCAGTGTATTCCCCACTTAAATAAATACACGACGTGTTTCTTTTCTTTGTGGAAAATATGGTAAACTTAGGTAGAAACCAGACGTTTATTTTTTTTACCTGATTATTTAAGTACTTGTAACAAGTTTAATAGAAATGCACTACCTGAAATTAAGTGTCCAGAAAATATGTTTTAAAATAACACTACAAACAATAGCACTGTTTTTTAAACTATTATAGCAACATGTTAAATTTTTTAACGGACAAGGCATCAGTATTCTGTACAGGTACAAACTTAAACTAAGACAACAGTGGGACAAAGCATGGTAAATTGCCATTTACAACAGTACAACGTGTCACAATGTTCAAAACAGTATAACAGGTCTAGGACACTACTTATGTTACTCAACAAATACGTCATTATTTATTTTCTGTGATTTTGCGTTTAGTAAATGCAATAAAAGTGATAGCAAAACATTTTGTTCTACAGCATGAAATCCTATGAGCTACGACACAAAAATCACGTAAGTTTCTTTACAAATTACAGCACAATTAACGGCACAAATGTCTGGCATTTATAATAGTTTCTTGAGACCTATAGAAGCTTGTACAGTTGAAAAATTTGTTCTTTGCATGCCTACTTTCATCTACAATAGTTTAATACTGTAAATACTATTTTTTCTTTTAACACAGAATAACACAGAAAAACGTCCATACACGTTTCAGTTTTTTTTATGTACTGGAATCCAGAATAGCAAAAACTGCTTAAAATCTACATATGGGAAATGTTATTACTTTTAAAAATTGGGACGCAAGAAATGTTTCCCCAAAACTTCTCATACATAATATGGAGAGCTAGATTAACGGTTAACTTTTTTTTTCTTTAGAATACATTTTTTATGAATTACACATTACATTGAAATCTAAGTTTATTTGCGATGTTTCACGACATTTATTTTTACATCATACTGAGTACCAGTGACAAAATTTGCACCGATTCTTAGTAATACATACTCAAACTAGTTAAATAATTAAGTAGCGTTGTGTTGAACATTAACGTGTCCAAAATATTATGTTTCAAAATACAGCATATAAAAAACCCAATCTTATAATAATTCTTCTTCTAAACATATATTTTTTATTTGACTTTATAAATTTTTCTCAATGATAATGTCATGTACTGACAAAACAATAAAATTCATGTTGAAAAAGTTGACATGTTGTCTTGAAACCTGCAAGACTTTTAACAGGAATATTCTACATTTTGAAAAATGCAAAATTTACGTCTCTCTTTATTTTCAAGATGAAGTGCCTTGTAACAAGCTTCATTTCTGTACAAATCAATCAAATTCTGCTACAGCCTGAAAGTACAAAAAGTTAATTTTTTTGTTATAAATTACAGCAGTTTGGAACAGATACTCCTACAAAATGTATAATTTTCTTTTTACAAAATTTGCATCACTAGGCAGTAAGAATTCTCTGTTCTTTTTGTAAAATACTTTGCATCGGAAAATCAGATTCATCAAGTTGCGGTTAGGTCTCCTGTTAATCTTAACTTATTTACTAGGGCTAGGAATATTTTGCGAGTTCAACGGCCAACATGCTAGGATCCATTATCCTGTGTATAACCGAAGCCGTACCATTTGTCCATTACCTGCTACTCATTCAGACAGCAGACAATGAACGAATAGATGGGACTTGAGTATGCATAGGACATTGGATTCTAGCATGTTGGTCGTTGAACTCGCAAATTTTTCCTAGCCTTATTATTTACTTAAACAATAATTTCACAACAGGGACGCAACAATATAACTGAGCCGGGGGGAGATTACTTGTCTTCCTTTTTTACGAATCCTTGAAACATGGGCAATCCTTAAGAGGGCGTGGTACATAATTCAACGCTAAAAGCATTAATCTATAACTGTAGGGTTCTTGAAGACAATGTGCGAAAATTAAACAATAGCAATTCTAGACAATAGTTTTATCCAACATTTTAAACAAAATTGTTTCCAGTGTTACGAACTTCTAAGGCACAATATCTGACGCTGGAACCTCGTGCATTTAACTGCTGCGCAGTAACACTGTCTGGAAAACTACTGTGTCTTGTTTCGTCTCTTCATTGTGTCATTTGTCTTGTCTGTATATGTCTGTTATCTGTTGCGTTTTGTCTCGTCTATTTGTTGTGTCTTTTTGTTATTTTTCTGATCGTGTCTGATATTTTGCTGTGTTTTTGTTTCATTTCATTGTTGTGTCGCATGTTACTTGGTTTTTTAATTTATTTTATTTGTTATTATTATTTTCACTTATTATCTGTTTGTTCCTTGTTTCTATTTGACCCGATTCCATTTTGGAATTTCTTGTTGTGTATGTATCTTGCTGACTAAAGCATACTCTGCTTATATTATGGTTTTCTTTTATTTGTTTAGTTTTCTTTGACAGTCATTCAATTTGCAATGGAGTACGTCCAAGAAACTGAATCCAGTGCTGCGCAAGAGATCACGTGTAATGAATTAGTAATTTTGGATAAACATTTACTCAAAAAGTTGCAAATACAACTATCTAGGATTGGCATTGAGTATTTTATCCATATTGGCTTCGAACAAAGCGTAGATATCAATTGATGTTCTCAGCGGTTACTTATCTACCAAGCACTCTTAAACAATCTACCTGCCACCATGCAATAATTTTACTTATTCTTTATTTTAACACAACATAATATCCAATTCAAAGTTATTTTATGAAAGCAAAACTCCATTATTTAAGACAGCGATAATTTTTCGTATTCTACCTGCCGCAAAAATGACTGCATGTCGCGCAACTCTTCGAGTGGGGCATAAAAATTGTAGAGTTTTCTCTTCCTTTCGTCCGCTGGTACCCATCTCTGTCTCCAATAACAAAAAAGTTGGTCTCTTATTACATTTTGCCCTCCATTTTCCTGTGGACGGTGCACAGGAAATCGTTTAAATAATTGGTAAACAATTAAATTACTAACGAAAGGAAAATTTACGGGGTAGGTTACCATCATTGGCAGGACATTCTATTATTATACTGCAAAAAATTTTAAACTACATATTCTGAATGAACGGTTTTTGATAGACGACTAGTTTGAGTGTTTCTTGCATGCTCGAAGAGTGTATTCGCCTGAGCTAGATGCGGACCGACCAAAAATGGCGGACGAGTATACCTAGTCTTTATAGGGCCCTATGGAGGTCGTCATTGTTTACTTTACATAAGATAACTGTTCCAAAATCGGAAGAAAATGCTACAATGAGCGGCAATAAAATGCACTTTAAGAAGAATGGCAGTAGAGGGACACGTGCTTATTTCTACATGGCGAAAAGGAAATAAAGGAAAAGCACTCTCAGAGTGATGGAAGAATACACGCTTGGCCTAAATAAACATTTTTTATGCTTGCAAAGTTTGGCTTATAACAAATTTTATCAAATTGTACTCGTCTGACAAGCCCGATGGGGGGAGGGGAAGAGCCAGTCTATAGGAGTAAGCCTCACATAGTAAAAGAAAAATGGTAATAGTTTTTATCATAATTAATTCTAGCAGTACATCCAGTGAAAGAATAGAAAATGAGTGTCAATTCTAAATTAACTATTGTAATTATTTATGTAGAAATAAAAGCGGCAATGGTGGACGACTACTGTCTTCGATAGGCGGGGCTGTTCTAGAGATGCCTCTCTCTCATTGGCCAAACAACCAAGGACTGGAAAAGCAGTGGCGGGGTTTTGGTGTGAGAGAGAACGCGGAAGAGAGAAGTCGATCGGCAGGGATGCTGGGTGGAGGGACGTGTAAGTTATTCTTCGATATATCAACGGGGTTTAGGTTTTTTAATCGTTAATAAGTCAGGGCTGTTGAGCGCTGACGACCAAATTATATATTACTAGGTGAGGTAATGCTGAATGGTTACATGTAAGTGTATGTAAGAGTATGTAATGTCTGCATGCCCTAAACCCACAATTTTCAAAGGAAAAAAAAAACTCGTTACTGACAGATGAGTGGAATAGTTGGCTAAATGGAAAGGTTACTCAAACAGGCTACGATTTTAAAATATTTGGGGAAAACCATGATCATGGCATACAGTACGTTTAGTAAGGTTGTTAAGTATAATGTTGGGCCTCATTATAATCAAAGACTTCCTTGTTTATAAAAAAAAACTTCAATTAGAAAAGTACATTGTCACATTATTTGATTAAAGATGCGTAAGTTAACATGTTGGTTATAGTATTTTATTTAGGTGCTGGGACACTAAGATTTATATTGAAACTATTTTTTCTTACAGAGCTTATCTTTGTTTTGTTTCTTATTTATGTTCGCTTTTAATTTAAACAGAATAGAAAATTTGACGACTAAGAGGTAGAAAAGGGCCAAAATGTGATAGCATGTTATTCTCTATAATTTATTAACCCCATAACATATAATTCTTCTCTAATGTATATAAGTTAGTGTACATAACAATCTGTACTATTTCTTCATGCTCAGCCCCTAAGATGGTAAAAAACTTGGGGGCGAAAAAAGAAAAGAATAAAAGATTGATTGAATTTGCTAAATAAACCTCCCAGCAGTTGCATTCTGAATCTTCCCCTTCCTTGTCCCCTTCAGACGAGATCACTAATACGTCAGTTATACGCTGAGCTTCGAGTGTGGTTCAGGTGTATTAACGTAAGTCAGGCCGTCTACGTAACACGATTATACTGTTATAACTAGTTGCAGAATGACAATCTGTGACTCACACATAAACTTGCCACATGCCGGCAGGAATTCTTATCTGCCTAGGTATCGTCTTACACCTATCTTCTTTGTTCGCCGTGTTTGCATTGTGTTACTAGTTCAATGAGCTGCCGCCTAGATCATGCCGTGTATGCCAACAGCCGATTGTAGCGCTATCCTACGAGGAGTATATGAACCACCGAAAAACCCGTGCGCGAGAAATATTTTAGTTCCACACGCTCTTAAAGGACCAAGAAACCATAGTAACAATGAATGCACTCAGCACCTGTTAAATTATACGAGGAATGATTTTATATTTAATTTTGATTTTTGGGCATACTGTATAATTTGTAACAAAGTTTTCTCCCTTTTGGAATTTTACCGGCATGATGTGTCTTAGATGTTATATTTACGTAGTATTTGAGATCATCGGTAGGGGCGCTAGTCCGAACTCCATAATCACATTGTGACGTGCACTGATACGTAGCACTTACTTGGCCTCTTATCATACAGTAATTTCAATTTTTTTTTGTTTAAATTAATATTTTTTTTTCTCTGTTGTTTATAACAAATTAAGTAGGCCAACTTAACCAGGTATAAGGATGTATACGGCAGGATCCAACCTAGTAATTGGGGATGCTAATAGAGAAATTAACATTAAAAGTCAATTTAAAATTTAACTGTTAAAGCAAGAGAAAAGTATTTAATTTTACGTGTCAATTCTATCGGATTCATACGGTGCTTGGACTCATTTTAAAGCTAATTTAATTTCAAGCAACTTTTCTAAGTAAACTTTTCTGATATCTTGCCTTGTTTGGATTTTTTTAAATTTCAAGTAGCCTCTTAGCTTGCTTCTCCTGGAATGGGATTTATGTGGCAGGCTAGTCATAGTTCTCTTGTTTGGAAGTACGTACAGAGAAGTGATAGCCTTTAAAATTTCAAATAAGCTCTGAGCTAGCCTGTGCTTGGACGGATTTATCTGGCAGGCAGGTCAGAGTTCACTCGCCTGGAGGCACGTACAGGGACGTGCTGGAATGCGATGAGCTCTGCCGGGCGTTTCTCGATTGACGTGGGTGGTAGTGTCAGGCGCAAAACTCAGTGAAGGTGGTGATCCGCGACAGATTGATGACGCTGCACATCCCCAATTAATAAACTAATGAATATTTAGCTGCTATTATGGAATAAAATGCTTTGTAAATTTATCAGTATCTATGTTACGTACAATTTTTAGGTTATAAACGTCAATTAACCAGCTTTTTAGGCAAGTTGGATCCTGGTGTATCCCTCCGCCACTCGGCCGAGTAAGTCAGGGTGTTCGCCCAGGAAAGTTAGTGGTGTTTCATCGGAGCTCGTGACCGGTCGCCGGGAGATGGCCGGCTAAGTTTTCTTGTTTGTGTTTGTCATCGGTTAGTAGTGTTTCATCGGAGATCGTGACCGGTTGCCAGGAGATGGCCGGCTAAGTTATTTTTCTTTTCAAGTGTGTAGAAGTTAGTTGTGATCCATCGGAGCTAGGGAACGGTCGCCGGGAGATGGCTGGCTGAGTGATGAGATGAGAGTCTATGATGTATTTCCAGAGGCAAGAAAGGAGTCCTGTTTTTGGAGAGAGCGTGGTTGGACAGAATGGAGGACAGACGCACGCAGTGGTAGCAGGTGCGATATGTATCGCCTGGCATCGGGTTCAAGAACTTATGTTTTAAAGGCAGAACTGGTGCGCAAGAATGAAAAGGGACAAGTATTTTATGGGTCATGCATAATTTGAGTAAACTTGAGGTGGCTTCTTTTTTTTTTTTGTAGAAATTTTGTCTATGTGTTTGAGGCCAAGCTCATCTGTTTTTCTCTTTATTTGTTCTCGTTATTGTGATAAAGTGTATTAAAAATGTGCAACAGATTTACAGGTGAATAAACCACTGCATTAAGCATCAGCTGAATCTAGTCTTTCTTGATTTTTCACTGGTTTAAAAGTGAGTCGTCTATTTTTAACTCACGCCTAAAAGAACACGAGGTAAAAGATGCTATACGGCTGAGTAAAGAGAGGATTTGGTGCAGAGGCTGGCGCTTTCACTGAATGCGGGGACATTGTAGCAACGAGGCGACAATTACATTATATGTTCTCCTTGTTTTGAAAATATTATACTGGATTTGAAAGTAGTGTATACATTTGAACCACAGCAAGCACGCATTTTGCGAAATGTTACAACTTGCAATATCTACACAGATGAGCAGCGCCACTGCTGCATCACAGATATAAAATCACATACAAACAGTAATACAAGCAAATATGGCACACACACGCTAAAAACAATATGCTTCATATAGGTTTTGTCACAGTTGAAATAGACACAAACAGTGTTGTGGTCTAGTAGCAACTAATATTTACTAGTATATAGAGAATAGGTGACAAGTAAGTAGTGGTTAGCGAGTAGGTGGACAGTGAGA
This sequence comes from Medauroidea extradentata, assembly GCA_003012365.1. Classification (NCBI taxonomy): domain Eukaryota; kingdom Metazoa; phylum Arthropoda; class Insecta; order Phasmatodea; family Phasmatidae; genus Medauroidea; species Medauroidea extradentata. The sequence continues at coordinate 11,307 of PNEQ01102781.1, forward strand.
GGTTGTGATTCATGCAGGTAGGTGGTGAGTGTGTGGTGACTCAATAGGAGGTTAGTGAGTGGGTAGTAATTGAGGGGCAGGTGAGTGAATACGTGGTGAGTGAGCAGGTAGTTAGTGAGAAAGGGTGTGGTGAGTGAGAGGGTGGTGGTAATCTATGATAATTTGGTGTATCCGTGTGTATATAAACCACATTTATAGCACAACGTTAAATGATGTGTGAGATATACGTTGACAACTAACACAAGAATTTAGCAACATAAGCAAGAAAACAAAAAAAAAAAAAAGGAATGGAAACGTGCTTACCTGGACTGCATTCAACAGAGGTAACAAAGATGAGACCTCATCTGTCGCTGTAAGGTCTCCTCCGACATGCCATTCCACACTCTCAAAGGCAGATACAGCTCCCTGCACACACACTCTACACTCTCAAAAGCAGATATAGTACCTTGCACACACACTCCACACTCTCAAAGGCAGATACAGTATCCTGCACACACACATTTCAGACTCTCAAAAACAGATATAGTACCTTGCACACACACTCCACACTCTCAAAGGCAGATACAGTATCCAGCACACACACACTTCAGACTCTCAAAAGCAGATATAGTCCTTGCACACACACTCCACACTCTCAAAAGCAGATATAGTACCTTGCACACACACTCCACACTCTCAAAGGCAGATACAGTATCCTGCACACACACACTTCAGACTCTCAAAAACAGATATAGTACCTTGCACACACACTCCACACTCTCAAAGGCAGATACAGTATCCAGCACACACACACTTCAGACTCTCAAAAGCAGATATAGTCCTTGCACACACAC
>PNEQ01102793.1:0-31936 GCA_003012365.1 Medauroidea extradentata
ACAGGAGTAATTGTGTGCATAACTAATTGTGTTGTGAGAGTTCTAGTTGATTACTGTTTTGTGTATTTCGTAGCTTTGTGAGCTATTAAATCCAGTACTTAATTTAACTCTTTTATTTGTAATTATAAGACCTCTATCCCAAAGAACTCATGGGAATTGCCCATATATAAAGTTTGTGCTCTCAAACTTGTAACAATATATTTGTGGTTTAATACAGTTATATCAGTACGAATGCAGTCTGCTACCGTGGGTATTCTTACCTAAATATTTTTAATGACGAACTGACATTTCTAGAGCGTCTGCAAATAATTTTTTTTATTCGGAAATTTTTGGTTAATATTGGAAAAAAGCACACATCATTAAAAAATAAATACCGGAAAAAAAATAGTAACACAATGATTTGTTTGGGTTCGTCATTGTGATATGACACGTGGAAGTACGTGCATACATATCGCATAATGTTTTGTCTCATAGAGTGACTTCTTTAGACCTCATCCGTTCGTGCAAAGAATTATATTATTCTCTAGTTTCGCTTATAACAAAAAACGGCTTCCACTGTAATTAACTGTTCAATCTACTTAGCAGTGTTCTCCATGTTCCGCATGTTGCATGTTGTTGGAAAATTTTAATAAATATTTGATATTTATGTACTTCGATATACCTAACACACGTGTGACGTATGTAATAATTGTAAAATGCAATATTTATTTTAAACCGAAGTGTTTTTTTTTATGCTAACAGAAATCGTGCATGCACACAGGCAAGTTCTTTGCTCGTACTCGTGTGTACACAAATATAAATAAATATAATACATTTATCTTGGGGAAAAGACCCCTGCCAATGACAACATTCGTCCGTAACGTTGTAAATGACGAAGAAATGTAGCGTCATAACAAGTGCCCAGTAACAGTTTGTAACAGATGCTGGTTGTACAGGCTGACCATAGGGACCATTGTCGTTATGAAACGTACACTACGGAACTAAGCGAGGACATGGGGAGGGGGAGAGCTCGGGTAGTAACCGGATAATAAGTAGAGGCACGAGTATTTTGCGTATTTATCTGGCAACAGCCTAGACTTCTCAGACCTATACACACACTGGCCAAAGTCAAATATTTACTGGCTTCTAACCGTAACACATGTTACCACCACGACTTGTTTCCTTATTTATCACTGGCTTGCAGTCGTCAAAGATGTGTTAAAACTGGTTTCGTCTAATCACTGAAGGAGGAGTGAAGTATACATTATTGGCATTCAACCTGACCTAGAATCAATTCGCGAAATAATCGTGGCTCTAATAATTAGCTATATTGCCATTTCAGAAGGAATGAAGCAGTGGTCAGATGAACAGCGCATGTTCTTACGCAACGTATATGTGAGAAACGGTGACTCGGCAGTGGCAACGCAGCGATTATTTCGTCTTAATTTGAATGTAGGCTAGCCTGAAGCAGTCCCTAGTTGAACAATCACCATCAAGGGGGTTGCAGAGTTGCGTAGCACAGGTAGCATTAGGACGACGACATCGCCAGGTCGTGTATGTCCGGCTCGGTGATGTGTCCTTGCCTTCTCGATTCCCCAGAACTCAGAATGTGCGATATTATTTTAGGGGGAAGGGGGTATTTAAAATATCGGGTGTATCGAGACAAACCCCGCACTTTGAATAACTTGAAGGAGGCAGTTCATAGGGAGGTTGAGTTAATAATGAGTGGAGAACCTCTGGAACGGGTGAGAGAGCTTCGTGACCAAAATCGGAACAGTCATCAGGGATGCATGTCACCTTCCTGGATACCATTTTCGAGACATAAACGTAATTATATCCCTCTATGAACATCTCCTCATACGTTCAACAAATGTATTTCGTAATATATTTTTATAGCACTTTCATCATGACAACGCCGCTCGTGGTCAACCTGTACATTCCACAACTATTTTCGCTAGACGTTTGGAAGTATCCAGCAGTTTACGACCAGTGTGTACTCGCAAGGAAGATAATTGTAGGCCCCTACATGCATGTGAAATGTAACTGCACAGTGGCTGTGGGTAATATCGCTGCTATAGTCCCTTCGTAGTCGTCACCTTTCCGTTGATAATTTCGGCGGGAGTTCGCGAGTCCGGGTGGAAATACATACTTCCCTCCTTCCTTGCCGCGCCATCCCAAATGAGGTAAATGGTGTCTCATGGGAAGATAAAACACGGTAATGGCCGCTATTTGTTTCGAGAGCACCGCCGTCGTTCTCGAGTTCGCAAATATTTACGAGATGCGAGCGGCGAAGGAATTGCCTCAACCCGCCCCACGCGCTGCATTAGCGGCCGCTCGTCTTCATTCCACGCTGGCGAATCGACTACAAATCTGCGCCGCCTCCCCGCAACTAGCATTTTACCTACTTCTCTTTCAAATTGCGTCGTTATGGTCTGACTAGGAGGTCTGAGGGAGGGATAAGGCTGGGGAAACATGCTCTCTGCTCTCCAGAATGTTGCCAGGCCTTCACTTCCATGCTTCACACTGTGGAAAAACGCTTGTGCTCAAAATGTGTAATTATTAAGGGTGCGGACTATCACGTGCTTAAAAATGTGTTGCCGCGTGTTTATAAATACGTTTTGTTTACGAAACTTTACCACCAGTGCCCATTGTGGCAATGTACGATAGAAAATACACTTCAATCGATGACGGAAGAGGTAGTTTCAAAGCATCACATAAATTAGAAAAATAATTTCGGAGCCCCTCAAAATGGCTAAAAACAACTTTTGCAACCTGTTATGCCAGAAAATTCTAGTCATGGGACCCATGTGAAACTACTATATAAACATGCAATGGACTTTGCTTAAAACTTTACACGAGTAAACAGATGGAATCACCACTGAAAGTGTCAGTCAGGCGAGTGATCTACGCTACCGCTGCATGCCGTGTCAGTGTCTTATTGCGGTAGAGGCGATATCGCAACAGATGTGCTAGTCCACATCGCCCTTAGCGCCGTGCCTCTCTCACACATGCACACGGCCAGTAGGCGAACGCCTAAAGAGTTGACTTTACGTCTCAGCTACAGCGATGTCATTAGAGACGGTTACACTTAACTTTACGTAAGTACAGGAATTGGGAGAGAGATCAGTCTTGGTCGTTGTAGGATGAATCCCAGCGTTTGACTAGATCTATCTCGGGAAACCGACGTCAGGATGGCCTTATAGTCGGCAATGGATCCCGTGCATTCCCGAATGCGCTTCCAGCGTAATGTTGCACCACCTCGCTCGATGCTTGTACTTGCAAAAAAATCCTCGAAATCTAAACTCGCCAAAAGGTATGTTCTCTTTCATACCCAACGCAGGGGCGTAGCCAGAAGGGGGAGGGTCTTATTGGGGGTCAGAGCCCCCACCCCCTCCCCACCACCCCTTAGCCTTCCCCAAAAAATGTTAATATGTTCATTTTAAATATATGTAATGTTGTCATTTGTAGAAAATTTGATATTTAGTTACGAAAACAGTTTAAAATAGCCCTATTTTGCACCCTCAAATCCAAAATTTTCTCAGGGAAGGAACCACCGAAACCCCCTTTCATAGGGGTGGAAAATTAATGACATTTTATATTAACAAATTTAAAATATTTTCACCAGCAACATATACTCTATTTTTAGTTACTAAACTGTTAAAATAGTACTATTTTGCACCTTAAAGGACAAATTTTTTGTGGAAAGAAACTTCAAAGGGGTGCAATTTTTAAAAAAATTCACATTAAAATGTTTATATTTTTACCAGTAGTATATTAAATGTTTAGTCACGAAAACAGCTAAGACAGCGCTATTTTGCACCTTAAAATCCAAATGTTCCCCGAGGGAGGACCCCCCCCCCCCCCGCTTTAAAAAGGTGGTAGGTGTTCCTATGTTCCTACACAAAATTCCCATGTGAACCCCCCCACCCTACACTTTTTACACAAATCCTGACTACGCGCCTGCCCGACGATGTCGGTCCCGATTTTTCACTTGCGAGAACGTGGAGGGCGTTGCCGGAAAACGTTGGGGGGGGGGGGGGTTCTGGGAGAACACTCGTTTCCCCCGCCCTTGCATTCATTCTCTGCCATGTCACCACTCAGTGAACGGTAGACTTACTACGGGTTCCAAGATTAAGCCCTGGAGAGTATTCTTGTTCCCGGGTGTAAAATCAGGTGCATATTATCTCGTAAGTGCTCTGGGCTATCGGCGTGAAGGGTTCCAGTTTCGTGCTGTATCTGTCGTCGTTCGGACTCGGAGTGGCAGTGGTTGAAACTCAAGTTTAGGAGTAGGTCCGGAGGGTTTACAGGGGTGGACGGTCTGAGCTACTCTTGGGAGGATACGTAAGGAGATTAGTAAGCGGGTTGCCATCACCTTCCAAGCAACAAACAGTCGCCCTAGAGCACGTGAGAAGACTGGAAGCTTTCTGTTGGAACGTTGGTCTGGTCCTCGGTCTCGCAAGGTGGCCCCTGGTGACTAACCCACCTTGGACTGTTAACAGGTGCAGTGGTACCCACCCCGACCCTCTGAGATTGGAAAAAGAGTAATCTCTTTCTGGCTAGGATATTCAACTAACCTCGTCGGTGATAAGCTTCTTCCGTTGTGTGACCGGAGAACATGTTCCCAGAGTGGAAGTATTCCTCTCAGTAGTGTGATACCTTACATTAGCGTACATTTACCACTTGGCAATTCCTATGTGGGAATCGTACCAGACGATGCCGTTGGTCGGCAGGTTTTCTCGGGTATCTTCCGTTTCCCCCGCATTTATCATTCCGTCGTTGCTTCATACTTACGACTTGTAACCCATCATCTGCGTTGAAGATCTAGACGTTAAGAACTGACCAGAATCTCATACTAGCCCCTTGGTATTATTAGCCTCTAAGATGGCAGCTTGTATTCCTCAACCGGACTCGCTTGGACTGTAATGACTGCAGGAGGTGATCATGCCTGCAGAAATGTAGGAGGGATACATGAAGCCACCTTATTGATATAACGTCATTGTGACCCTCTCTTCACTTTGCTGTGTGATCAGTACCGAGCGAGGTGCCGCCACGGTAACACATTGCGCTCGCATGCGGGAGGACTCGGGTTCGATCTTCGAGTCCGGCGATCCTGGCAGTGTTGCCAAAAATATGTGGCATTCCACAAAATGTGTGGAATTTCAAGTGGTTCGTGACATTTTGCGTGGAATGAATGCCTCTGTGAAATTTTATTGGAATGTGTGTAACATGCTCAATTCAGAAAATAATATATTTTTATACAATACCATTATTGTATGAGATCATTAACGAATCATAGTATTTATTTATTTATTGTGAATTGTTTATTAGTATTTCGATTTATTTTGTCCTTACATGCCTTTTATCAATTACTTGCGATAGTTCATAATTACTGACTGATATTAATGAAAAAAACAACTTTATTCAGTCTCATTTTTTTATTTGTGTAGACCACCCGAGGTACGTAGATAGTTGGCATTACGGCCTCGCTTTCAGTTTTGCAGTGATTTCGAAAAAAATTTTAAACTCTATTTAATACTATGTATCAGAAATTCATTTTTACAGATTTGAAACTTATATATCATAGTTTGTGTCTGAATTTTTCTGTTGCAATACACCAAACGGATTTTTAGAGTTTTGCTCCTGAAATATCACATATGTTGTCAAAATGAGCCAAAATGAAGCGAAATAATTTTTTGCTAGCAAACTGTACATTATTTTAAAAAAAAAACGCTCTGCCAAAATTGTGTATCGTGTGACTGTGCACAGTCTAAAATTTTTCAAAGCATTTGGTTAAAACATATTTGAGTTATTTGCAATTGTTTGAAATAAATGAAAGACCATGTAGACAGCGGGGTTATATGAGGCGGGGCCAGCTGTTGAGAGAAACAGAAACAGGAAGAGAAGCGGTTGTCGTATATGTTAAGCAACTCTCTCTTTGTATATTTTAGAAGAATACTTAAAACCGAAATCAGAATGGCCTAACCGGGAACCAAACCCGAATCTTTCCGAAAGGTAACTGCACCACCTCTCACTTACTCCGTGGCCAATATAATCGATTTACTTATTTATTTACCTACTCACACACGTACGTTTCAGTCGTAGGCCGGTTTACAATGATGTCACTAAAACACTATCACTAAAAAAAAAAAGTTAAATACAATAATTTCAATAATAAAATCTTTTATAGTTCTACAAAGAACTGCTTTGGCAGCATAGTGTTTAGATATATCCTTTATGAAAGTACGTTACAGTTTTCCAGAGTTATAAATACCATTTCAAAAACTACAAAAAAAATTTAACCACTAAACTTAAAAAAAAAAGTTCAAACTCATAATTAAGGTAAATCCATTTCAAGCATAAATAATGCTTCTCCCTTCAGTCGATTTTCGTGCTAATTCTCTTTCCACTTCTATCTCCATTAGCAATCGGAGAAGGCTTTCTGCTGTCATGCAACACTGATGCTGAAATTTAATCTGAACACAATTATTAATGAATTATCCGATTTTTAGGAGAGGGGGGAAAAGAGGGGGTTAAATTGAAGGCAAAAATAAATAACAGTAGCAGTTTGCTCATTTTTTATTGTTAGTGCAACATAAATATTGGAAGGTGGGTTTATAAGCTGTACATTTTGTTTTGTTTACTGTTGAACCGGGCGATTAAAGTAGGTTTAGTGATTGTTTGTACAGCGGAGATTTTGCAACTACGCCTGCTATAATCCATACAAAATTGTAGTGGAAAAAAAAAATAACGTAAGGGGAGAGTTCCAAAGGGTAAAGAATGCAGGTCATGAATGAGTGAGATATTTTGGTCAGCGTTCAACATCTAGGTTTTATCGCTGGTGGGGGGGTGACTTGATGTGAGTATGGAGCAGCGCCGGAATGAAGGGGCGGGGGAAACGGAAGATCCCCGAAAAAACGCGCCGACCAGCGGCATCGTCCGGCTCGATTCCCACATGCGAAAATCCGACCCCGCCGGGAATCGAACCCGGATCGCCTTGGTGGGAGGCGAGAGGTCTGACCCCTCGGCCACGGCTGCCCCTGCGTGTCATGAAGGATGGCGTGAAACGAAGCTCGACAATGAAGAAGGGACGGAATGATTGGGGCAGGGGAAACGGGAGTTCCCCGAGAAAATTCGTTGGCTAACGGCAACATCGTTTCCCGCATGCGATAAATTCGGTACTAAGCCCATAGTAGCTGTAACGTAGCACCGGTACAGTATGTGCACACAGTCACCTTAAGGGCATGGGCCCGAGTTTCTTCGCATTTAACGACAATTATTTTTTTTTTAAACACAAATGGGAGCCGATATTGTAAAATCGCTTCGTAACTTTGTTATGGCTGATTTAAACTGCATGCTCTAATTTTGTCAAGTCAGAAGACTGCAAAATAGTTGCTAATTAGTTAATTAACGAAATTGCCTTTAAATTTATAAATTAGCTATACTCAAACAGTTTGTCTCGAAAATTTACATTGCATAGTTAAACCAATTTGCAAAAAAGTTACGAAGCAATTTTACGATATTGGCTCTCATGTGGATTTTAAATAATAATTCTCTCGAAAGCCGAGAAACTCGGGCCCAAGCCCCTAAGGCTATGCTCTCTAGTTTCTACTTTCTTTTGCCAATATTAAATTTTTCGCCTAAACGAGAGTATATATCGAATATCTGTCAGTCAGTTTTGTTGAAGATAGTATTTTCCTATGTTGGCTGATTTTTTAAAGGAAGAAAATACTATGGTTTTCGCTAATTATGTAATTAAGGAAATTCTTGTTAATTAACTTTTTAGTCGAAACTGTATAATTTCTTGCTTTGAAAAAAATATATAGCGATCACGGCATAAACAATTTAAACAAACCTGCTAGACAGATTTTTTATATCTGGTCTCGTTTAAGTAAAAACAAGTAATGACCACAAAAAACAGTATAAACTAAAGAACATCGCCTTAATGCGTCTAGAAATGAAGCTTACGTATTATATATTGTATCTACAGATGTGTATTTACTAGAGACCGAAAAAAGTCGCGGGTTCACTGAACTGTAAGCTAGCCTGCAAGAATCTCTGTATACTCAAGCAAACAACAGCTGTTCATTAGTTGCTCGCTCACACAGTGGTATAGGGCCTGCATTGAGTTACATTGTATTACTGGCTCAGCGACTTGCACGAGGTGTCAAATAAGTCAAGGAAGAGTTGTGAAAGGGACGCGACATACAGTTGGTGGAATTATAGCTAGAGCCTTAAGACTACTGTGTACTGGTTTGAAATTTCCGTGTTTGACGTGCGGGAACAGCGGAGCGATAAGAGCCAGAGCACTACTCTAGATGATAGTCACACGGTCTCTATTCGCAACGCTAAACTGGTGTGCAATTTTTTCGTAGAACTCTTTTTTCCTATGGGACGTTAAGCGGTGACCCTGTAATTTTATTTTTGCATAGTATGAAGTAAAGACCAATGCACGCACCTCATTTTGCAATTTACGGATTCAGGTCGTATTTTCAGAGTTACTGCAGTCTTAAAAAGACAGTTTTTAGCCATTCTCAAAGGTCCAAAAATCATGTTACTAACAAGCATACTGAATTTTCAAAAAGCGGCATACGTAATTTCAAGTGGGTGTTCTTTTCATGCATAACAACAATAAGAATAAGTTCGGCGGTTTCGCGTAAAAATGTATTCGCGTGACACGCCACAACATCGTCCAACGGCTAAGTACATAGTCCTCTTAAAGAAAACGCGTATTTTTCAGGTCCTAGTATTTATGTATACTTGTATATACCAGATGTGACAATCTGTCTACCAGCTTGCAGCGGTGGAGTTTAAATGGGCAATATATGTTTAGTAAAATGTTTTCCATTAATTTCTATTGATAACATTCTCAAACGAAACGCATTGTGCATGGAATGTCTGAGTCCACTGACATTGCGAGGGATATTGTTTTTTAATGCTAATGGAATAACGAAACTTCTGCATTAATATGGCCCCGCAAATTTTCGATAATGTTTTGTGTTTCGACAAGGCAGAGGGAATAGTTTCTTACATTGTATACAGTTGGCATTGCTTGACTATCATTGCTTATGCTATATCTGTAACCTTCCGTAGAAAAAACATTATTTTCTTCCTCCGGAAAGTTACTAGTCAGAAATAAGTGAGTGAGAGATTTCGGTCAGCGCTTAACATCGAGGCGTTCAGCGCCGGTGAGGGGTGACATGGGGAATGGAGCAGCGTCGGAATGAAAGGGCAGTGGAAACGTAAGATCCCCGAGAAAACCCATCGACCAACGGCGTCGTTCGGCACGATTCCCACATGCGAAAATCCGGGGACCGGTCCCGCCGGGAATCGAACCCGGCCCGCCTTGGTGGCCCCGTCAAGAATAAGGGCTTCGAAAACCATTTTTAAAAAAAGTATTTTTCAAGCAACAGTCGAAACATGAAAATTCTTATTTTCCAAATTAAATTTTCTCGTATTTTTAAATTAGGCTATTAGTAATAATTAGTTTTCTTTTACATTAAACCTGTTATTTTATTTTGAAACAGAAGTTGTTACTTTAAAATGTTTGTACTGGATCATATGTTATTAGAATTTAAGTGATTAATTTCCCTTTCCTTTGTCTTATTTTATATGAAATTATTTTTTTTGTTAAAGCTATTTATTTTCTAAAAATAGACATATCTGCATTTGATGCAGGACTCATGTCGTTTATGGACTACTTTCACGCCAGGGTCTCGGTCTGAAGAAGTTTTTTTTTTTTTGCCACTTGACCATACATTATGTTTCTAAAAGGCCATATATTTCAAATTTAGAATGTCAGTTAAAATTAATGTTCTTTTATTAAATCAACATATTAGTAAAACGTTTATCAGGCGCTTCCAAAAAGAATATGCACGTTGGCGCGACAGGTGCGACGCGAATAAAATAATTGGTCAGCCAAACAACGTCGCGGGCTTCTATGTCGTCAGATCGACACAAATCATGACGCGAAGGGATTTCCGAACATAAAGAATTCCTACTATAATTCACGTCGCTGACGCAAGAAAGCTGAAAGACGTTTAATTTTGTGTCGAAATGTTGGTGAAACTGGTGAGTTGGTAGTAAATGACAATTATTTATTTAATTAAATATTTTATTTGTTATTATAATAAAATCATAAACTTCTAAAAACATACGTGTTATATAGTGACTTCATTTTCACATGTAGGAATGTAAGTAGGCATTGGAAATATGTTACAAACAAACGGAAAATTAATCAAATAAATTAAATATCAATAGACGTCATAGAAGAGGTTCGTATATGTAGCAGCAAGGAACTATATATTTAGTATTTGTAGCGCGACAAACTAATATTCGAAATAGCGAGAATATTTAGTGTCGCCTCTCTCCCATCGCTTCGTGTCCGTCGCGCCAATGTTAGGCCAGCATAAAGGTGGATTTACAATGTCCCGACAAGATCGACACAACAGCTCCGACACAACAGTTGTTTAGGCAAGACAGCCACGACGATTCTGGTACGTAGCGTTTACAATGCTCCGACATGCGGCTCATCGTGGTATGGCCGTCGGCAGTACCAAAAAGTAGAAGCCAACATTGGCTGTATTATTTCAATCAGTTGTTTCAAGAAACCACGAATGAAATCGTAAAAAATATTGTCGCAAAATAAAAGACAACACAAACATAATTCATAATGTTCTTCACTGAAATTAAAGTACTTTTTGAGGAAAGAAAAGCGGTCATGTATTATCTATTCGCAAACATCCTAGTTGCTTTGTATACAAACAAGCAATGGGTATCTGGCAAGAAAATTAACTGAAGCCAAGGTACGTACATTCGGTGAAGTTCATCTGTTTTCTAAGTGTTGTTGTAAACAAAACATTTTACACAAGTGAAATATACCAAGTATTTTCAGTTGCAAGTAAGTTTTGTTTTGGAACGTTGCGTTGCCTTTCCCTGCAATGCTCGGCAATGCGAAAATTAGAAATTGAGTCTACTTTCGTCGGGCTGTCGGGGCAGTAATTTTGTCGGACTGATGCTTGCTTTTAATTGGTTGCTGCTTAGATTTTGTTGTGTCGGGGCTATTTCATCGGTGCTCGTCGGAGCATTGTGAATCCACCTTAACACGCTAAAACACTGCGTGTGTCACTCGTGCTGGACATTTTTCTTTTGATTTATCCTCGTTCCGTTTTGTATTGTTATTTTATTCCCTCGTGCTTCTTACGATACAGTGCAGTTTGTAATACATCCCAGAGTGTTTTATGGCCAAGATTCAAGTTTCCTTGCTCCAAAAACCCGTCGTACCATCCTAGCAAAACGTAGTTCGCCCTTGCATTTCAGCTGTAGTTTGTCGTACGGAGTCATTCATTCGCGTAAGCTCGCGTCAGCTCAGTGTCGGATGTCGGCCTTGATCCAGTTTTCCTTCCCCCACGATCCTCTCACGGATGTGTGCGTGTGTGTGTTTTCTCTTGGAATTTCCTCTTTGTTGAAGTAAAGAAATTCCGGTCGTAAATCGCTATGCCAGGCTCGTCCTGCCACGGCCTAGTCCCATCCATCTTGCTCCCCCCTCCCCCCGCGCACATCCTCTTTCCACCCTCCCCTCTCCCGCGATCCTCGCAGCACTGTCGCCAGCCCGATAAAAAAACTATGTCGCCCTCCCCCGTGGCCTTCGACCCGTCTGAATATTTAATAGCGCGAGGTATGAATTTTAAATTTTGAGTTTACGGGCTTGAAAGTTGTACGCGCCGTAGTTGCTAGTTTACGAGAGCCCTAGGTCCTCCTCTTCTCGCACATTTCTTCCACACGGCCTTAGATTTAGTTGATTACTCGGAGACGAGGAGATCGTAAAAACTAGTTCTTGTCTCGAAGGCTTGTTGCCTTGAAACTTCCTTGTGCTGTTAGCCTACGTATGTTTTATGCAGTGTTGCGAAGAATACCGTAATTGTGGTGGTATCATGCTTGTATTACGATATATTCAATCATGCAATACAACCAACGGGATATTCTGTGCACAGTTTGCTGTAAAGAAGTCTTGCTTAACAACAAGGAATTGTTTTTAAAATATTTATAATTATTATCTATAAAAAACAAAAAAGAAAAAATCAGTACTTGTAAATAACTTAACTGTAAAGTGAAATGCTATCACAATATATGTTTTTCAACAAACGTTATCAACGCAGTAAAGCAAATTTGCAGTGCTTCATATTCAAACATAACATTTCTCTGCTGCAGCTGAATTGGTGCTGCGGTAATGAACGGGTTTTTACTGTGTTTGTATTTTTATGTTTTTGTCATTCAGCTTGTTTTCAAGCGACTCACAATAAATCGGAACATATATAGGACAACAAACTGAAACTTTTGCATTATTATTTTTTAATTGCGTATATACTTACTTCCTCGCTCTCAAAAGAAGAAAGTACTTCAGTTGAAACACGGCCTACATTGAATATTAACAGTCTTCACGGCAATGTAATCACTTGTTAAGAAACTACTTGCTGTTTGGGGCTTGTAATTGTTTCCGTAGGTTTCATTTCAAGGATTTTGACTGAATGTTTGCACGACTTGGCGTAACTGCTGACATCTGAAACCAACATGTTTTTAATTTATTTCAAATTGTAACTTTCGGGAAGAAATATTTTTTTTTCCTTGGGGTAGCAATAGTGGTAAAAATGACAACTTCAGAAAATTATGAAAACTAAGTCTTTGTCAGTGTGTAAAACATGATATAATATCTGTAGTGTAGAATGTCGCAGAAATTATATTGTGCAGGTACTAATATTTCTCAAGGGCGCCGCATAAAACGCCCTTCAAATGCGTTGCAGTATGTTCGTAAATACGTTTATTGACAAAACTATTCGTCACAAATGCACATTGTACAAATGTACGAAAGAAAACACGCTTTTGACAAGGACGCAATGTCTTCGTTAAGACAACAAAGGTTGTTTCGAAGCCTTCCAACATATTTAAAAACGGTATTTTCAAGCTGCCGTACTTCAAAATGCACTAACCGGATGCATGTGAAACTAGGATAGAAACGCACACTGATATACTGATATTTGCGTGGCTTATTTACACCAATTAAATTACACTGTCTCCACTTGTAGTTCAATAGTAAAAATAGATCGGCGGGAATCTTGCACGCTAGTTTAGCGCTTGGCTCGTTGAGGCGATGCGGCATTTGTTGCTCGCTTCAAGGTCGTCATTATAGCTCCGTCGCATCTGAGCTTCTAATGTGCAGGTGGGCGGCACCCTTAATTGCAAATAATATGTTATTGCTGCCTCAGATGTCAACTTTAGAAATCAATGAAACGTTTGCACTAAACCCCTTGTTTATTGGTCACGTGGTAATGCCAAGCGAGGCAGATCAATGATTAAGGTTCTTATCTAGGTAGGCTGTGTTGGTGTATGTGCATTAAGAGTGACGTCGAACGGCGTATGTAATACAATATCGCCTCTACACGCAAACCCAGCAACTGGCGCGTAGAGTTTGACTATTATTCATTTTCCTATGGGACTTTAAGCGGTGACCGTATTATTTAATTTGCGATATTTGTGGTTCAAATTCCAGCGCCTATATCTATTACTAAGTGCTTCGAATTCGGATGGAATTTTCCTAGATACGGCAGTTTAAAAAAGCAGTTTTCAGCCATTTTTGAGCGTCTTGAAAATCGTGTTTCCAATAAGCGATCCTAATTTTTAAACTGTTAGAAACATTGTCTGAAATGTTTTATATTTTCATAGATGTACAAACGTAATGCGCGTTGAGATGTTTCTTCCAAATACGATTACTTGTAATTCGCTGCTATGCGTTTGTGTGTGTGTGTGTGTGTGTGTGTGTGGCAGAATAAGCAAGATTGCTGCTGACCGACGTATGTAATACATTATCGCCTCTCCGCTCAAGCTGTGCAGTACTTTACTATTATTCTTTTACCTTTGGGTCTTTAAGTGGTGACCGCATTGTTTTATTTGTGGGCAGCATAGTTCAAAATCTAACGCTTGTTTCTGTAGTTGTGTTTTTCGAATCCGGTTATTATTTTTCCAAATACGGCAGTCTGGAAAAGCCATTTTTTTGGCCATTTTGAGGGGTCCGAAAATGATATTCCTAATAAACGTGCCGAATTCTTAAAACTCTAGCGGTATAGTTTGAAGTGTGTGTTATTTTTCGTAGATATACGAATATAATGCGCGTTAAGCCGTCTCGTTAAAAAAAAAAAAAGAATAGTCGTAACTCGCTGTAACGCATTTGAAGGGCAGGTAACACATTCGGGAGGACTCGAGTTCGATTCCTAGCTCCGGCCATGAAGAGTTTTCCGAAATCCAGGAGAATGTTGGGATGGCCTTTTAATACAGGCCTTGGCCGATTCTCTTCCTCTTTTCTTCCGTGAATCTGTTATGAGCACACGTTTCACCTCAAATAATTAAATATTTACACCAACAAGGTACTGGTGGATTAAAACTTGTGGAAACATATATTTAGTGTGACCTTAATTAAGTTCCCACTTTATTTTGAGCAGTCTATACTCGTTACACGCAATACGCTGTTCGTATTTACCAAAAATGAGGTGTATAGTTTCATTATATCCCACCCTGAACTGCATGTGGCTAGAGCTTGTTATGTTTATATTAATATCCAAACATCAATATTTCTTTAACTAACCGATTATGATTTATAATACAATATGATTTTATTTTAATTGTTTGAAAAGTATTTAACAATACGGCTGTGATGTAAAGTGAACGCTCACTAATACAACTGAAGGACTTGGTGGAAGAAGGGACTATCGTACATTGGTTAACTTCTCAGAAACTAGTAATAGAATTCTTTTTTTGTGAAATAAATAGTCCAAGTATTGTTTAAATTTCTCAGTGTTTGTTGTATGTTTGTAGGTTAAATTTCAAATATTTACGCATCATAAGTTAAAGAAATCTTTGTTATTTTTTTCTCGGGTGTTTACGAATGTGGTTATCGTCATCCACTAAGCCCTGTATAAAAATATACGTTAGTTAGTTGAAAATGTTTTCATGTGTAAATCAAGTGCGTATTTATTCTTCGTGTTTAAAACTGGCGCATTTAGTGTAAAATCACTTAAATAAAATACGTAACATTCTGATTAAACTTTGTAATGTTACTGAAAATATTTCGTTAGTGTAATGCGAGTTAACTTGAGAAGTATCATGTTTTTACTCGCTGCAGAGATTGAAAGATGTTGGTACGTTTATTAACACCCATGCTATGTTTGAGACAACTTTTTTCTGACAGTACAAATTTTGTGTACTGATTGCCGAATTTGAAGCCATGAAGTTTATATAAGGGAATTACTTAATTAGCGTATGCAATATAAACATTTAGAGAAAAGTAACTAGGAATAATTACTCAAAATTATTGACACGTTTCGATAACCACACACGTAATCGCAAACCAATATCTAGTCCTTGAGTAAAGTAAACTGTATTTCGGGTTTGCAGCAACAACTCTTCTTATTTACATTTGTAAGCTCTGACACTTTTTAGACGTCCAGTGTGGCTTGTGGCTTTGTGGTAAATACATGTCCGATTGGGAAGATGACGCAATATTGTACTAAGAAGCTCTTCTCAGGGCCAAAGCTTATGTCCACTCACTCAAATGTAGTGTATTTTATGTAAATTTCTGGAAGAATACTGGCATATTTTTACTTTTCGTTTTTTCAATATTATATACTTAAAATACAATTTAAAATTATTCTTTTATGCAAAAAATACTATCTGATAGAGTTTTTATGAAATTATTTCTTTTAAATATGTCATAAGTAATTGTATTTAGAGTACTATTGGTTTGATATAGTTGTCTAAAATTTGTCCATTGAGGAATAATTAGCTATTTAAACTCCGTCTTGCAAGCTAGGATATGGCGCAGCCTTTTACGGCGCCGCCGACCTGTGCGTTAAAGACTCCAAAATGACGTAGATATGAAGGCGACATCGGCATACCACATCGCCGATACGAGCAAAGCGCCGAACTAGCGTGCAGGGTTCCCGCCGGTTCATTTTTACAATGGGACTTCTAAGTGCTAACATGTAATTGTATTCGTGGGAAGTCTGTAGCGAAGTTCAGTGCACGTTTTTATTTGAGTTTCACATGGATCCGGTTATTACATTTTCTTGTACGGTGACAGTACAAATAAGTTGTAACAGAAGCGACAAGACGTGATATTTATCGTACTCGTTTTCTCTATGGATTGTCGTGGTGTCAAGAGTTCGTAAGATATTTGGTTGGACTGCAGTTTAGTAGGACGTATATTTTTTATCTGGGAGGAAATTGATAACGTCACCTCTACCATATGCAAATAAGACACAACCAAATTACAATACTTCTTGAAATATAAGCGGTTGTTTGAACCAATGTTTCGAATTCCACATGGCTTTGTTTACTTTCATGTACGCCACGAGAGCTTGTACAATAACAGTAGCATCATTTCGCTTCTAATAGAGTTAGTTATTATCTCATGTTGAGCCTCGAATCGTCATGTTTATTATTTCCAAATATTTTGTTAATATACAAACTAATTACAGTTTCTCAAGCAATACAAGTGGTTACGTAAACCATGTCTCTAATCCACGTGGTATTGTTTATATTCATCTACGCTCCGAGAGCTGGTACGATAACAACAATTAAAAAGGTGTTCTTGTCGCGTCTGTTACTACCACGGTGTAGAAGCACAGGTCTGGACACTCGCCTATCTGCCAATATTAGAAAAGAAAACACACTTCTGACGAGGACGAGATGTCATTTTTACGACACCGTGCTAATTAAAAACGCTGTTTCTAAGCCTTCCAACATAGCCGTACTTCAGAATAAATAATTAGTAACCACGGCCGTAGAAGAACAGGTCTGGACACTCGCCTGGAAACTTGACCCCCTTGTTGTTTGGCTGCAGTTCGCCAAGTTACCCAGAATGTTCTGTATCTTTGGCGCTGCAGTCAGGGCGGTCGGACTGAAAATCCGCCCACTTTTTTTCCATTGTTAACTTTATAAAGTAAATAAAGATTGCTGGAACAATGCTTTAGGATCGTGAGCGAAGGAAGTGTTTCATAAATTGGTAAAAAATATACGTTTTGATAAATTGTTTATCTTAGTGGGAGGGAAGTGGACGGAGTTTGAGCCCGACCGCCCTGATTGCAGCGCCAGAGACGTACAGCATTATCGGTAACTTGGCGAACTGCAGCCAAACAACAAGGGGGTCAAGTCTCCAGGCGAGTATCCAGACCTGTTCTTCAACGGCCGTGGTTACTGCTTAGATATTCTGTGGTACGGCTATGTTTGGAGGCTTAGAAACAGCGTTTTTAATTACACGGTGTCGTAAAAATTACATCTCGTCCTCGTCAGAAGTGTGGTTTCTTTTCGAATATTGGCACAATAGGAACATCTGGAATAGTTTCGTAAACAACGCATATACGGACACACATGCAACGCACTTGAAGCGTGTGGTAGGTGGCGCCGTTAATGTACCAACTGCTTATTTATTGAAAGAAAAATAATGAAAATGAGAAATAATTATAGTCACAAATGAGACACACGTAGTCACATCTTTGAATAACGACGATGATATAACCACAAACAAATATCTAGTCCTTGTGTAAATGCAACTGCATTTTGGTTTTCCACCAGCAACTCATCGTATTCGCATTAGTAAGCTCATGCACTTTTTTAGACGTCCAATGTGACTATGGTAAGTACATGTCCGATTGGGTAGATGAAAGAACAATGTATTAGAAGCTCTTTTCGGGGCTATGTATTTAAAATAAACTTTGACGTAATATTAGGTTATGACTATTTTAAAACAACTGCTTCGGCATATTTAAGTAAAGTTTCTGAAAGAATGTTGGCGTATGATTTTTTAAATATTTAATATATGAAATATAAAATAAAAGTTAAGATATCTCACGAAACATATTTACGATTATAGTTTTTTTATGAGAAATTTTACGTAGAGCGCTATATGTTTTAAAGAGTTGTTTAAATTTCGTTCGTATGCTTAGTTTTGCGAGCTAGGATGGCACATCTCTTAAGGGTAGAGATAAGAACTTACGCCGAAGTGTGACGACGGGCTGTTTGTGATCGTTAGTTCCTCTAGGTTTCCTTGTGTCAAGCGACTGCCTGTAAAAGGTTGTAAGCGAAGTCTGCGTTCTTTCTAGGGAGTGCTGGAGCCGGAGATGGGTTCCTCCCTGCTCGAAGCATGGGATAGCTGCTGTGGGCATTATTTATTTACGCCCAACGCACGATGGTTAATCGGGGTCTTAACGTAAGGGCGGGTAAGTAGGGAGACTTAAACTGCTTCAGCTTTCTCCTGAAACACTCGCATAGAGAGCGCGCGCGAGAGACAGGAAAATAGAAATGCAGAGAGGGAGATAGTGGCTCGTGAGAGAAGCCGCTGAAAATACTAAAAAGACGAGAAGGTACAGAGCTAGCTACAGAGTTGTTTTAGTGCTTTTAAAGGGATAGTTCGCCATGAAAATTCTGCGAGAGACGACAATGGGAAAAGTGATACGTTTTGTTCTATCTCATAGCATTTTTGCGTTGCTGCTATGTTGTTTGATCAGTCCGGCTTGGCAACTTAATGCTCGTTTTCAGTCGACATATTGAATTTTATTATTTCATACTTTTTTTTTTAATTTCTAGAGGAAAAATGTTAAATATGCTATTAATGCCGCAAATTCTATTTAATTTGTGCTACAGTGCAGACATTACGATTGTGTTGGTCATGCATGATTTGATCGCAATTTGTCGGGCAAATTATGAATGAAAATAAATTTTCTTACTGATTGTGGCGTAATTAAACATTAACAGCTAAATCGCAATGACTGCACTGATGCGCAAGGCAAATAGAATGTGAGGTGTAATAGCAAATTTTTAACGTTTCTCATCAGAATTAAAATAAAACCGATTAATAAAACAATTTCATATGGTAATTAAAATCGAGCCTTAAAATTTGGAAATAAAGTTCTTTGTACCGTTCGTGAGACATGCGCTGTAAATTAGACACAATGTCATTTTACATTTAAATGCTTGTAACAGTTTAGATCCGATTACTTTTACCTGACATATACTATAGGTATTTCAGGGGAAACAGGTGAGTGTTTTAAGAGTATTGGGTACCAGTTTCAGATTTCCAGATCTGACGCGTGGGAACAGCGGAGTGTTATATTTGTTACATTAATTTAGGGTTTATTATGTGGTTGCTGTTACAAGTTATTGTTATTTGGGGGGTTTTGCTTAGATGGTAGTTACACTGTGGGTTTATGAAGATGTTGTTTAAGGTTAAATGACTTTAAGCCATTTTTGGTTAAATGGGCTACTACTGTACTACGACGGCAGGTACTCTGAATAATACAAATACGGTTAAAATGTATTATCGATGGTGAAGAATGAAAATCTTCTATGTCAGTTTCAGCGTTTTTTAAATGTTACTGCACGGAAAATTTGACGAACTATGTTTGACATAGTGAACATAGAACATAATTTTTCAACTAAATATGTTATATCAAGATTACAGCTGTGGATGTGCTCCATACAAAGTAAAAAATTTTTTTCTCTTTCCTGTGAAATTAAACATTTTTGATATAGAAGGTTTTCATTCTTCACCATCGTTATATTAATTTAGGAAGGGAGAGCAATATTACTGATTATTAGTATATTATACTAAGTTAAGGGTTGCTGTCACATAATTATATCTGACGACCTTACCGATAGATGGATTGATGAGGTAGACGGCATCGACGGGCGAACACGCCCCCGCCGAGACTCGACCCTCGAGCCCCGGAGGAGAGCTGGACTGCTATTGATTTGATGAGTGCTGCCAAGCGACAGACCTCGTTTACTTGGTAACAAGACGTTATATTGACGTGCTTGTCCTCATTTTTGAGCCACTACGAGGGGGTAGGAGGTAAGTAGCTGTCTTCCGTGGTTTCCCAACACTTGCCTAATTGCAGCCCGAACCTTTCGTTCTGTCCGGCTTGTCAGGCAATATCATAACAGGAGCGGTGAGAGCCAGAGTACCGTGTTCGATAAGAAATATATCGCCTCTATTCGCAGCGCGCCAAACTGACGTGCAAGTTTTTCGTTGTAGTATTTTTTTTCCTGTGGGTCTTTTAACGGTGATTTTGAAATACTATTTTTTTTTATATAATCACAAGTAAAGACCAATTCACTCATCTCGTTCTGCACATAACGAATTTAGGTGGGCACTTTTCCAATACTATCGCTTACAGTACTTCTATAATATGTAATCCGCAGGAAAAAAATACCTGATAGCTCCCTAATAAATAAGAATGAAAAACTACAAATGGTATTGAAGGTGTATTAATCTATTAAAGTTTAAGAAGAGCTGAAAATTTATTTAAACCCCCTTGTAGGCCCTATACATTCTGTGGAGAATGAATAAATCTTAGACGACGTGTATAAATCTCACCAACACTGGTGGAGCATACGGTCATTTCAGGAAATGCAAAAGTTGGTTACAAACGCCAAATAAGACACAATCAGTAGATATGCGAGTATTCAGACCTATACTTAGTGGTGCGCGACTACTAACTTGTACTGCGTATATTTTAAATCACTTGACGCAAACAGAGGGGTGTTATAGTTTTAACGTGTGTATCCGTGCGTCTGTCTGTGGCATCGTAGCTTCTGAACGGATGATCCTATTTTGATTTAGTTTTTTTTTTTTTTTTTGTTTCAAAGGTGACTGATCGACTGTGTTTCTTAGCTATGATCAAAGAAAAACAGAATCGGTTCAGCCGTTTGAAGATCATCAGCTCATTTCTAGTTGTTGAAGGGATGTATGCAACTTGTACTGGTCTGATCGATTCGAAATTTTAGTATAATGTGACTTCAATGATGCTGCAGCATCATCTGGAATCTGCACGTTGCCCAACTCCTCACCATCTTACAGTCGAGGTTATTTTTAATTTTTAATTTAAGTTTGGCTTGTGATAATAGTGCCAGGATTTTTAGGAGTATGCCGTATTTTTTTTACTTTGACTCGTGCCGTGTTATACATGTGCCATCTGGCAACGTTGGCTCAGTATATTGTGCTTGGCAACACTGGAGACTGTAGGGCTAGTACGGCGGTCCTCCGTGGTGGGTCGCCGAATTGTGGTCAGCCGGCTGGCTGGTCTTTGTCTGCGCTGGCCGACCGAGCATCTCATCTCAACTCCCCCGCAGGGCAGCAAGCCTCTACTCTGATGGAAATTTCTACCTCTACCCTCACCACTGTACCTCCCTCACTTCACCCTACTACCTTCCTTCACCTCGATATCGATTATTTTCCAATATCGTTTCCTCGGAGTCCCGTCCAACTTCGAGTGCAGCGGGTCGTCCGTGGCGAAGGACTATGGACAGGCCGTCGTTACTCGAATTGAACAAACGAATCGTTACCTACCGAAGATTGTCGAAGTTGAGGGCGTTCAGATGGAAAATTTATGCTTCGAGTATAATTTCCGCGAAGAAAGAACACATTGTAATTGTGTATCTGCACTAACGCATGTCATAAAAAAATAAAAGTTTTTGATAAAAACTTTTCTGCTATTCAAACTTCGTATAAGTAATACATATTAATAATAATAATAGCGAAAACATTAGAGTAAAAAATTCTCTAAAAATGTTAACAATTTAAAAAATTCTGAATGGTGCAAAATTGTAACGGTCATTAATGACTGTTTTAGAAAAAAATTTAAAAATGAACCTTTTCTCACTAAATTATGGTACCACGTTCTGTCCCCGCCCCGTGCACATTTCTGCACTCCTCTGCCCAGTTATGTCCCATGTTTTACCCCACCTTCCTCCCCTATATATAGTTTTTGGTCGTAAGCCCGCAGCATAACTAACCAAAGTTTCATCACAATCGGGTAGAATGGTATATGGACGCTATGTTACAAACAGACGAGCGTTAGAGAGAGAGAGAGAGAGAGAGAGATTTTCAAAGACTACGTGTAATAACAAAAACGGTATTTTGAAGATGGCAATGAACGAGGCCGGCAACGTCAGAATCAAAATTGTATTCAGTTTCGTGTTCGGATGTTGTTAGAAGCTTTGCAGAAACAGAGAAAATTCCCGTTGCCAATTTGTGAACGTTTTCGGTGGAAAGAAGATTCTTGTCATTTAACGCAGAGTTATAACCCAAATAGCAAACATCAACTTGTGCAAATCTGATCGTGATAA
Organism: Medauroidea extradentata; assembly: GCA_003012365.1. NCBI lineage: Eukaryota > Metazoa > Arthropoda > Insecta > Phasmatodea > Phasmatidae > Medauroidea > Medauroidea extradentata. The sequence goes on from PNEQ01102793.1 coordinate 22,150, forward strand.
GCAGCCCACAGTTCAGTAAACATTCGGATTGCACCCGCGGTCACATGTGGCATACATGGTGCATAATGAAATCACCCACACATTAACCACAACTGTACCACAACTGTACCACAAGCATTCTTACTATACTCAGATGCTTGTGTGATAGTTTGATGAGTCTGCTTGTGGACCGTGCACTGAAATATGTCAGTCTTTTTAAACTAAGTTGCCCGTATTAAAATTATTTCAGTATAACTACAAACATATTTACTGACATGGCCTGGTTAATAACCATTCCAGCAAACGTAGACGATCATACTAGCGAACGTTCGCCGCTTCTGCCAACAGTTGGCCAACTGAAAAACGATTGTATTTGCTACTAGAGTCTCTCCTTATCTATCCCTTGATAATGCTTAGGTACGAGGAGTTGCAGTGCCACAAGGCTGTCGCAACTAATTTTGCCGCCCTGTGCAAAACATTCTTATAGTCCCCCTTCCCCTCCCGGTCCCTTTTGCCACGACTGTAGAAAACAGCAAAATTTGGGGAAAATATAACAACAAACATATTAGTTAATCAGTTTTATTCACAAGTTAAGGACTGTTATGCAGATAAACTGAGTCAAGATTCATACTACGGGATTTTAATTTTTCAGCCTACCCGCCCGCCACAATCAGAACTTTTCAGCCGCCGTGTGCACTCACACGGTTTAAACCCTCGGTTACGCCGGCCCTTCAGTGCCAGGCAGTTACGCTGTTGCAGTTTCTTATAAAACTAGTCTTCGAATCAGCCCACACCATATTTTCCCTCTACAGTATTTCAAACTAACGTTAATGTATTTAAATTAAGATTAATTCTTCTACAGGTTAGGAAGCTCAGTGTTATTAGTTTGGTGAGGGACAACGTCTGCCGCCAGTAGCGCTGTTATCGGTGAGAAGTGTATTTCACGCTGACGCTTAGACCCGTTCAACAGTGACACGCAAGTACATACGCATAAACAAACGCAAAAGCAAGACACTCCGAGTGTGTTCTACAATGAGAAGCAAGCGGACACGTATACGCATGTGGAAACGCAAGAGAGGGGGTCAGCTCCAGCTCTTACGTATCCGTGCTTGCGTGTAGCCAATAGCAATCGAGCATTTCGTCTTCCATCGTAATTTTTGTTTACAACATTTTTGCACGTTTAAATTAAATTAAATTCACGTTCATGCCGTGTATTTATTTACAGTTACTATTTGTGACAAATAAACTACTGGACACTTTTTTGTGAAGTGCCGCTTGACAAATTACACGTACGAAGAAATTTTTTCGTCAGCTATTAACTAAATTTTATACAGTTTAAAGTTATGAATCTGTTAAAATTTCTATTTCTATAGGAAACACGTACACAGTCTTGCTACGCTATTTAATAAAACGTACTATTATATTTATAAATGTCAAATTATTTTTCTCTAATTTAGGAATGTTACATGAGACATACCTTTTAGTTTCATAGGTTGCAAGTCCGTACGTATACACATGCGTCGAGATGATGGTATATCGCGAAAATCTTTCGTACCAACTTATCCTTGAAAACGCTGTAGTTCCTCGCAACAAGTATGATTACATGATATACGTATGACACAACGTAGCTGTCTGCAAACCAATAATAGACATCAACTATTACAATAGCGGGATTCTTATTGGCTCAGTCAAATAGGGTAACATCTCCACTTACAGTTGAAACCCAACAAACAGTCAAGTTTTCTCGTAATGAACCATGCTTAGAGAAGATGGTTTATCGCGGGAAAACTTGACTGTTTGCTGGGTTTCAACGCATGTTCAGCTTACTAAACAGTACTGGCTGTCACATGTACGAGGAGCTGCTACCCTATTTGACTGAGCCAATAAGAATCTCGCTGTTTTGATATTTGATGCCGGTTATTGGTCTGCAGACAAACGCTTTGTGCCAGACGTATATCTCCGAATCACATATGTTGCGAGAAACTATATTGTTTTCAAAGATATGTTTGCAGAAAACATTTTCGCGATTAACCATCTTCGCTAAGCTTGCCATTCTCCATAATCGCCAGCATAACGTTAACACCTTGTCGATAGCTGCGCAACTAGCTGCTGAAATTGTCTCTTGCCAACCTAATAACACTGAACTTCCCAACCTGTAGAAGAATTAACCTTACCACGACTTAACTCCGCTGACGCCCTGGCAACGAGACGGTGAAGCAGAATTATTTTAAGCCGATAATAATGTCATCTGTTGAGTCCCCTTTCATTTTTTTTTCTTTACTGGCCAACCCTTTCATAACGAAAGACAAAAGCTGGAGAGTGGTCGAGATAGTATTCTCCCTCGTGGATGTGACGTGGTAGTGAGAAGAACAAGACCGCTTCAGACAAAGAAAGTACGTATCATCAGTCAGGCAGGGGTAGAAATATTATCCCACAACAATGGGTGGGACCAAGTTGACGTGGTATCAGAAGTCCTGTGGTCGTAGCTGCAAATGAAGGCTTATTTACGTTGAGACGAATGCAATGAGAGTTTTTTTATCTCCCTTTCGTGCAACTTTCCTCCCGACCCAGCAGACAAAAGGAATAATCAGTAAATGGCAGAAACAGCCTGTGCTAAAACTTTTCAGTTTAAATTATATACAGTGCTTAAATAGCTTACAGATTATACGTGGAAGAGTTCATCAATCTTCCGTGACAGATCCGTTTACGTGAATTTAAAGAGGAATAAGTTACACTTGGGGCTTGAATTGTGTTAAAGATTGTTACGTTTGTCTGTTGTCAAGCGAAGCGTCTGCACGCATCTTAATACCTATGTCTCTGAATACCAGACACTTAAAACTACGATGTAATAATACTAAAGATAACACTTACATGATTTCAAGTCCTCTAAAATTGACTGAAAACGTTTTTTTTTTTTTTTTCAGAAGGCTTGAACACCGAAACTACCACCCGCATACGAACACAAAAGTTTGAAGCCTTTTGTACATACTACCTACGAATGAAATTTAAGTTCTACCGCGTAAAAGATTCATAGTAAACTGCATAGAACGGGAAAAAATGGCTGAATAGTGCGTCCGGGTAGAAAAGATACGTCGAGCGTGTCGGAGTTACCTTTATCGCTCATATGTTTCCACACCTCACACGCGGAAAATGATATAATTATGTTCGGTATACATCCCTCTCTCTCTCTCTCTCTCTCTCTCTCTCTCTCGTATTCACATGCTTATAATCTATTCCATGAACGAGTGCTCTTTTCTGACAGCTCTACTAGCGTAACATTTGGTCTGCTACGCATTCTATTTGTTGTCCAGGGTTTTATTTGATGTCATCACTGAGTTAACTTCATTCGCTTATTCAGTAAGTAAATACAGTGTTCCATGCACAGTAAAAAACTATTGAACATTTACAAGGAAATTCTTGTAACGTAATATCAGAACATTATCAGTCAAATTATAAACCTTTTAAAGCGGTTAAAAATGTGAACAACTATGGGAACTAGTAAAATAATGCTAATGAGCAGATTTTTCGAATTGAAACAAAATAAACCTAGGAGACCTTTCATATTTTACAAAACATTTCGTACTTTCACAAAAAAAATTTCGCAACATTACAAGCAATTATTGTAAAATGAATCAGATATTATCTGTAAATATACAAAATTGTTTGTAGATTTACAGAGATGTTTTTAAATATACAAAGAAATTTGTAAAAGTACAACATTATTGGAAATTTTACAAAATATTTTCGTAGTGTTACAAAAAAAGTTTTTTTTTTTTTGGAAACTGGTTTCCAAAAAACCGTTTTGTAAAAGTGCAAAAAATTGTTTACTGTGTGAGAGTAAAATACTGAATTTTGTTTCGGAAATTACATTTTATAATTTTTTCAAGACCAAGCTCTCTTTCTTGGGATATACTTCATTAATGCTCTCTGGACGATAAACCGTGGCCCGAGGCAAACTTACATACAGTAGTATCCGTTTAGGCCGATACACAATTGTAAACATACGAATTTGACGTTAACGTTTTACTCTTAATTATTGTTTTTCAACTGTCGTTACTTTTTTAACTTTAAGTTTGCCTCGACTGCTGGCGCATGGACGGCGTTGCAGCGTGTTATGCGTATTCCTTTTTACGCGAAACCGTCTTAACTTATTCGTATTATGTTTATCTGTAAGAACAACACACACTTGAAACTATGCTTCTATGTTTTCAAAAATTCAGCTAGCTTGTTAGAAACATGATTTTCGGGCCTCTCAAAATGGCTAAAAATGTGTTTTTAGGCTGCCGTAACTCCGAAAATATTACCTGATTTCGTAGAGTGTTAAGCGCCCCTAGTAGCAAATACAATCGTTTTTCAGTTGGCCAACGTTCGCTAGTATAATCGTCTACTTTTGCTCGAATGGTTGTTAATCAGGCCATGTCAGTAAATATGTATGTAGTTATACTGAAATAATTTTAATGTGAGAAACTTAGCTTAAAAAGACTGACATATTTCAGTATACGGTCCACAAGCAGACTCATCAAACTAACACACAAGCATCTGAGTATAATAAGAATGCTTGTGGTACAGTTGTGGTACACTTGTGGTTAATGTGTGGGTTATTTCATTATGCACCATGTATGCCACATGTGACCGCGGGTGCATTCCGAATGTTTACTGCCTGTGGGCTGCTTATTACAATCAGATTTGCCCAAGTGGGCCAGTTAATGTTTGCTATGTGGGCGAGGCATGCTTTGATCTTTACTTTATGCCATTCAAAATAAAATATTAGGGTCACCGCTTAAAGCACCATAGAAAAATGACTACAACGGAAACCTTGCACGCCAGTTTGGCGCACTGTCAATACAGGCGATGTGACCTTGCGAAGGATACCTCGTAAACTAAGGTTAATTACTATACAGGTTAGAAAGAAAATGTTTTCTCTTATGGGAGAGTTTAGCACAGGGAAAATTTCTGCTATCGCTAAGGGACCAGAAAAATACCAAACTGTAGTGACAAAAAAAAACTTAAATAGGCTTGGAAATGACGGAAGTCATTTAACTTAATTTTTAAGTGAAAAGAAACCAATTTCGCGTTTTAAATTATTAACTTAATGAAATTTAAAATTCAGGAAACCTCTGTGAAGGGTTTGCACCCATTACCAAAACCAGAACTCAAAGCGGCAGAAATTTCCCTGTGCCAAACTTTTAGCATTGATCTTTCTAACCTGTAGTAGAATTAACCTTACATAAAGTAACGGAAATATAAAGTCAAATGCTAAAGGATTCAATAGGCCTTTATTTGTATGTGTATATGGTATGCGATAAAGTGAGCGTTTTTGAAGACCTTGACATAAATAATAACTAATTATTATTTTCGTCCTGATCTCCGACATTACTGTAGAGTACGCTACAATCTACATAGTATATTACGTGTAGTTCGCTTACATTAAAACGTGGCAGGAAAATAACAGTTATCTAAAAGGAAAAAAAAAAGTAATCAGAATTTCAAAAGTGCTTACTTTATTTATTCCGAATGTCCTATACAAACCGACCTCAGCGCACAAGCTACGACACGACACGTCAGACAAAATCACTGACTGGTGTGTTGGCGAATCCCGAGCGCGTGACGTCACGTACAGCAGGCCAGTACTGCGAACTGTCGAATTCGCTCGACTGTCGGTTGTTTACCGTAGCTCTGTTCGCTTATACGTGTGTTGTTCTTCTTATCGTCAATTTAAAATGTTTGTGCTACACTATGTAGGTTAAAGTAACTGGTATTTAAGTGTTAAAAAACAAATATGTTGAGATGCTTCCCCACTGAAGCGGTAATTTCTTCTTTGAATTGCTTTAAGGTAAGTTGTAGATAAGATCATGGACTAGACTACGTCACAGAAAAATTTCGGAGACACCGGACAGTCAGAAATGAGAATTAGTTAATTTATAAATAAAATAATCAATGCCTTCTTATTAATTTCCAGTACTTATTTGACGTGGACATTTTATATATTCAACTGATTTTGGAATTAGTTAATATTCAAACAGGCGTAAACACTAGTACTGATCTAATATTTGTTCTTCATTTCATATTGGAAGTGAGTGCAGTTGAGTAAATATGTGAAGTGTTTTAGGAAAATATTTGATCGTGAGTTCTATCTAGCCTGTAACTTCACTTTAATTAGCCTGTAATTACTGATAATTAATTACTTAGACAAGTAATTAAATAGACTACCCTTTGCGGCTTGCCAGTTGTTACGTAATTACAAAATGTTTCACTACATGTATTGATACTATGAAATGCGGCATTAGGAAACTGTGTGAAGATATAAACAGCTACATAACCTCAATTTCAATAATAGATTTGATGCCGTATCCGACCGTAACCTCACATAGCATTGTCCCATGCGAACAGATACTGTGTTCCAAATAGAATATGTTCAACCTTGCCAACCTTCGCTTGTAAGTGACGTCACAGAAGTCAGCTCAATTTGACCGAGTGTGAATGTTTGTATACGTTATGCTAGTGTCTGTCGTATGTAATGGTCATACAGTATGTTTACACGGATACACGAAAGTTCTGTTTCCGAAACTTTGCTTTGCAAATTGAGGCTTCCAGGAAGTGTTCATACCATACGTGACATGTTAGTTAGGGAAACTTAAGTTAGTGTGTGTCGGAAACAACTGCAAGTGTCAAAATAGGTGAAGACCTACTCAGATTTGAACAGTAAAGTAAACAGTAAACAATTAGGAAACAGATAGAATATCAGAGAAATCACAATCATTTACCTATTCCAGCGGACAATTTTAGTACATAGCGAACCTATTTGCATCTGTGAAATTTCAGTTCCTACTGATTTCTTAACACACAAACGCTACTAATTTATTAACACTCAAATTTGTTTATTAACACTGCAGCTACTGTCATACTAATTTTTAACAATTCACTTACTTTGCATTTCCAAAACAGTACAATATCTTTCAACCAACTGCCATAGTACTTCGTTTCTGGCCGAAATTGAGGGAAACTTCAGTTTAGGCGTTTACACTGTACACGATACTTAGCTTTCGTCTCGAAACTTGAATTACAAACTCAGGTTTCCCGTCGTTAACGAAACCTCATTTTCGTGCCGTTTACACCGATCTCAAACAGCAGTTTCCGATTCCTAGGTTTCCGAAACGGCAGTTTCGTGTGTCCGTGTAAACATACTGATCGTTATGTCACATAATAAACAAGGGCATCGGAAGCGAATTAGTATGTCGGCATCTTTTATGTCAGAGAACTCGGCCGCTGATTGACTACTGTTGTCCACCATTTTTTTAATTGTAGAGTATTCGAACAAAAAAAAAAAGAACTTACAGATGTACGAGACTTTACATCAATAACTAAGTATAAATACACTTTAAAATGACAGAAGGCGTATCTGACCATACTAACTGCATCTAAATATGTCTACATTTTAAATTTCATAGACATATTTCAAATATTTTGAAAATAATAGAGAAATATGCTTACGAGCTGACAGACGGCGTAGCTAGTCATACCAACTTATTCTCGGCCTAAATTCGTGCTAGAATTTTAAATTTTGTAACAAGATTATTTCATAAATACAGTAAAATGTAATGATAAGCTACAATTTAAGATATTTTTACTGTGTTATCCTGAAAAGGCAATAGTTACAATGAAGTGGCATCAACATTAATATTTATTACATTGCAGTTGCCCTTGCTGTGTACAGGTACGACATACTCGTCGAACATTAAGGGGTATGTGATACGCCATCTATAGCATTTATAAAAACATATAGTCAAAACTATGGCTACCATAAATGATACAGTAAATATGTCATGTTTGGTATCAATGTAACCTGCCAAGCGCCATGTGATCACACATGGTAATGTGACTAGAGTAAGTTCACGTATGTTAATTATAGTTTTTGTCAGTTGGTGCCCGGCAGACTGGCGACCTAGCAGGCCAGCTGCAACGCCACATGTAGGCTTTACAGCGAAAAGAAAGAATGGCCCTTGCCCTCCTCCTCCTGCTTCTTTCTCTCTCTCTCTCTCGCTCTCTTCCCGCTCTTTCTTCCCCCTCCTTACCCGGCCCCCTGGTAACTAGGTACTTAATGTAATAATGTATTAACTAAGAGATGTCAATAGCATTCAATACTCAGAAGGTTATTTATGTAATTTAGTGATGATAAAATGTACAACTTTATTTTCTGCAATAAATACGTAGGCCTTTCATAGCGGACTCACGCATTCGCGGGCGGCAGAGTGCCTCTCTCTGATTGGCTGAGAGGAAATTCGTCACCTCCATGTGCTCGGGAGAGGGGAAGAGACGCAAGGCTAACAGAGGAGTACGCGGGATGCTAGAGGGGAGATGCGAATATGTAAGCAAGCAAGTAACACGTATTTAGCTACGGTGGGAAAGTGATAATTTCTTCGTCACCAGTCGAGTGGATTTCCGGGTAGTCATGGTCGTTTCCCCAATAAATCAACTCGGTTAATTATCTAACTTACCCGCTGTAGAAAATACTTAATTGTTTCGCTACCATAAAGTCAAAGTAATGTCATCGGAATATGCAACCCGAGGTGCGTCGGCACTTATCATGCGATAAAAAAATTTGTGTGTTTTCTTTAGCTAGTGAGGCATCTCAGCAACCTTTTAATAATCAACTTTAATCGTCGAAGATACAGACTAAAGGAAAATAGGAACAGTAATAAAAATAAGACTGTAGCAATTTCTTTGTCGTATGACAAATAATTTATAAATAATCGAGACATATGCTTACGAGCTGACAGAATGCGTAGATAGTCATGCCAACTTGTTCTGTATCTAAATAAGTGTCTGCATTTAAAATTTCATAGACATGTTAAATAGTTTGAAAATAATCGAGAAATGCTTACGAACTGACAGAATGTGTAGGCAGTCATACCAACTTATTAAGTATCTAAATACAAAGCGCGACACCTGCGACGCCTACCTGCCAATGATGGAAACACGAATTCACAGATTATGAGCGGAGAAAAACAAGTGACGGTCGAAAAAAAATGTGTTGTCACTAGCAGACGACGTAAACAAACATGGCGGCTGTGTAGCAGATTACGTAAAACAAGTAACAATCGAAAAAAAATCTAAATTAAAAAATCTAAATTAAAAAATCTAAATTCAAAACGAACATGGCAGGCATGACGTCATTAAACATGACGGTTGTTACGTCATCCAAGATGGCGGACGTTACGTTACGGCGGCCATCTTGTGACGTCAGCACAGCCTCAGAGCCTCAGTCAGGAGCCAGTTGCCCCAGAAGCTGCTCCACAGCCTGAAGACTGTGTCCCCGCAACCCCATTTTCCTACTGCTCATTGTCAACAGAGGTTCGCTATTTCAATGTCATCAGGTAGGCCTAATGAGTAGAGATGATGGTATATCGCGAAAGTTGTTTGTGCCAACATACCCTTGAAAACATTCTAGTTTTTAATGACAACTATGACTGGATGATATACGTCTGACACAACGTAGCTGTCTACAGACCAATGATAGGCGTTAAATATTTCAATAGTGGGATTATTATTGGCTCAGTCAAATAGGACAACAGTTCGACGTACTTGCGAAAGCCAGTGATTTATCCATAAGTAGGGCCACGATTTTGTCGCGAAAAGATTTTTGCCCCACTTTGTTTCAGTGACTCACGTGCACATCGGCAGTTCTGTTTCAAGGTTATTGGCAGCGTGTCTATGTTCAGACACGTTTCTCATTTGACTGCACCAATCAGAATAAGATTATTGTGAGTCTGTACGTCTATAATTTGCCAAGGCCAGTGAGAGTAAAATC
>PNEQ01102794.1:0-31941 GCA_003012365.1 Medauroidea extradentata
AGAGTTTATCCGTCAATAGTTCTGCCAAAAATATTGAGTTACTTTAATATAAATAGGGTTAGTGACGAAAAAATGTTGGTTTAAAAATTTTTCTTTTCTACCACGGGAATTTTACTCTAATAATAGTCGCATCTTCAATTTTTTGCATCCAATATGGCAAAAAATATGCGACGATTATGCGGTAAAACACGGTACCTTGGCGTTTACAATTTTTGCGACTAAATTATAATTTTGTCTTTATATGTTTGTTTCCTAATATCGTCTTTCCAATACAAGTTTCACGTTAATATTTCGTGTGCAAGGCAACATTTATGGCAATGCTCCCTCATGTGTGTGCGCGTGTGAAGGAATAGTTAATTTTTAATATTCATCACAATTCTTGGAATGATTCTGAGCAATGAAACGTAATGAACATGAAGCTAACAATATAAATTTAACGTCATCGGATTTTCTACAGTAAGATAAGTTTCAAAACAGACATGTTTACGTATTTAAGTATATATACCGCATTTTATAATAACTCGTGGGAGAGTTTTTACTGTGGACAGGAGACGCTGAAATAATTTAAATATTTTACATACGCGTGTGACATGTATGACATTGTTTCCAGGTTGACTCGCATTGAATCAGTAGTGTAGTGCTGCTTTCTTGACGTTAAAACATGCGCTAAAATGACTACATTCAGCGTACACGCATACGGTAGTCATGGGCTGTCGAATTATTCGCGGGGCCGCGGTGGCCGAGGGCGATCCGGGTTCGATTCCTGGCGGGGTCAGTCCCCGGATTTTCGCGTGTGGGAATCGTCCCGGACGATGCCGCTGGTCAGCGGGTTTTCTTGGAGCTCTCCCATTTCCCCCGCCCTTTCATTCCGGCGCTGCTCCATACTCACATCATATCACTACTCACCAGCGCTAAAGACTTCACTTCGAATTATTCGAACCTGCTGGTGTTTGTCAAGTAATTTAGTAGCATCCTTATATTCTTCAATGAAGCTTTCGGCCTCGAACATATATGTTTCTTAAAGTAACAAGTTTTCTCACCAATATAAATGAAATAAAATATAGTCGATAAATTATGCAGACCGTCGCTCAAGTGTATATGACTTAAATTCTATTCGTACAGATTTTGTAAATTATAGTAAGTATAATAAATATTAGTAACGAAATGTTATCACAAAACTGGCTCAGTTCAAGGACAAGACAACTTTTAAACTAATTGTAAGGAAGAGATGAGCCAAGATACATTGCTGAACATATGTTTACGTTTAGTTTCAAGTAGTTTTACAAAACAGTGGCTCAGGCACTTATCAGGCATTTTTACAAGGCAGGCCTACAAATGAAGATTCTGGTGCTGCGTTATCTGTCACGTTCTACTGCAAGTCGACGAAACTACCCGAGCGCTTACGCACGTCTTCCGCTGTCGCCAACCTGCGGAAAACTTGTTCCTACAGTTCCGGAAGATTCTGTTGAAAACATAGACAAATATTCCACATGTGTGTGACGCCTTCGCTATGGGGATTTGAGGAAAGAGTCGGCATTTCATCAAACTATCAACGTAGTTACCGTAGTATTTGGGGATATATGAGTGAGGAGAGGTTTGTTAACGGATCAAATGATTACGAATTCGTTACTCGACAGTGTACCAAACAAATTTATCAATCATCTTCGAGGAAGCAAAAAGAAATTTTAACTAACAGAATAAGGATTCTATTACATTCTTGCTGTCTAGTTGTCACAGGAAAAATACCAATGTAATTGGTTAGTACTGTTGAAACTACAGTATAGTTTCATTAAACCTAGTGTACCTACACCTCTATATCGGAGTAACTATACTGCACGAAAGTCGTTCCATTCAACTCGACATAACTTTACAATAAGGTAAGAGGGGAGATTCCTTCAAATGGTGTAGCTACTTCAGTGTAATGTTACTCAACGAAAAAATAATATAAAATGTTTCATTAGAACATGCTGGTGCAGCTAAACCAGCAAAGTCATATCAAGTTAACTATATTACACAAGCTACATTCATTTAGGTTGAATGAAACCAAGCCTATCACCAATTATCATAACGCCCATCTAAGCTAATAGGAAACGTGCCATAACATTCAGGAACCAAACTGACACGGTACTGGTATCAACAGCGTCGGGTAGACAATAAGCGGCGAAGCTCGCCCGTAACAAATGTGCCGTGACATTGTTACATCTGTATTACTATTAATTATGTAGTAAAACCATTTATTTCTGCTTATCCTAACAAAATACTTTAAAGTTCTAGTCAAACATTATTTTATAAACAATTTTGTAAATTAGAAAAAAAAATAGGTTCGAATATAACTGATTCTGTAAAATTAAAATTACGAATTATTTCACTCTATAAATAATTATGGATTACATTTTACCGCATATTACTTTATGGTACAAACAAAGACCATAATTTTACGAAAACGTAAGTACGTTGTAAAATCAATGCTACATTTTTAGACAAACATATAATATCATCTCTGAATGTGAGGACGTAAATGGAAGTTGGTGCCATGGTGTAAAACGCCTAAGCAAAATCATAACGCACTTTAAATTGTTATCGAAAGAGTTTAATTTATTTGTGAACGCACATTACATGCATATGAAATGTAAGATAGTGAATAAACAGAAGTTTTCTATTTTACTACAATACGTATGCCAGATTCAAATACAAAATATGTGTGTTCTCGTGTGAGTTCTGGCTGAAGTTGCCTGCTGAAGCATCTCGAAGCGTATGAATGGGAATGTTAGCTAAACTGACAAAGCCATTTCTCATAACGGTTGTGCCGGCCTTCGTAATACATAAAATTTCTCGTTAGTCTAAAGTGATAGCAATTCAACATTAGAAGTACCTGAAATGGCAGGGAGTCTTTGATATTGCTATAAAATGTTGTGACTGGCTTAGCACGATGGCGTTCCGTTATTATCCGAAAATAACGAAACCCTGTGACACTACATCGTTTTAAATATTTTACCAGAATTTGTGACTCATTTTCTTCCGGTTTGAACAACTTTTTGCCCATACATGAACCTAGTAACGACTTAGTTTATCAGTTGATACAGGTAAGCATCTCTGAAAGCTACACTCAGCAATAAGTTGCTACAAGTGAGTCGAAGATGCTGAACACATATAGGTGGCCAGTTAAACTGTATGTTTGCCGCATAGTACTTACACAATGAGACACTTGACAGTCATGCAGACCGGTATATTTATGATCACGTCCCCAGGCACCGACCGCGCAAATACCTGCAGCCTGAACACTGCCCTGCTTAGGAAGAAGGCAGAAACTACAGAAAAAATTAAAATAAATATTTGATATCGTTGGATTCGTATTGAAATTCTGCAGCGTTTACACGTCAAAAAGGTAGTAAAATAAATCGTACGCAGGAATTATAGGGATAAAACACTTACTGCATTTTAAATTTTTCTAAGTTTAACAACGACAGAAGGCGGTATAAGTGCATATTCCTCGTATGAAAAACAGTAACTGCAATGATACTGTTTTCTTAAATCGTAATATGATAGTGGTATTCTAGGCAATACTGTAAACCATGTAGTAACTTTGATTCAATTTATATTTATTGATTCAATAATGGGAACATACGTCGTTTGAAAAAAAAAAATTTAAGTTGTCTTAAGTAAATAAGGAACATTTCCGTTTTTCTTTCAAAAACGGATTTTAAGAACATGTTTGCACTATAATAACATATTTGCAAACCTATTCTGAATTGGTAAATGGATGGGATTGATACATAGCTTTTACTAATTTTTTCTCAGTTGTGATGTTGCTGTAGTTACCGTTTTCTTCCTAAGCAGGGCAGAATAATTATAATAATATAGTTAGTAAATCCACATGACGGGGAAGGATTCCAACCGCAGAAGGTCCGACTTGCACCTCAAACTCTAGACCGTGACGTGGGTGGGAGGTTGAGCGTACGTCAGCTGGATCGTGCATGATCATGGCCACCGAAACCACGCAACCTCATTCTCTGGGAGTTTCCAGGAGAGGTGCAGCAACCGACAGTTCCCGGACAAGGGCGGCGGGGCCATGGGGCGAAGCGGACGCCAGGAGACCTCGACGGCGCCGCTGCCACACGTCTTCTACGAAATGGACGCCCTGTCGGCTGCGGAATCGCCGTCGGGAAACCGAGTCCCCTTTCGAGATGATTAAAGTCTCGCTTCCCGTGACCGGATGGTGAGAAGATGGAGAGGGGGAAAGAGAGAGGGGACGCCCTTATCGCCGACAACAGTGCTCTGTGTAGTCTCGCGGGTTCACGGTCCTTAGCGGAGGAGAGCAGACTCGCTGGACACCTGGTGAAGAGAAGAACTTTCAACGTCTCAGTGGCTGCAGGAACACACTGTCCGAAACAGGAACATTCTGATACCCGGATATAAGCAAGACCCACTTGACACGACTTAACGTGTTTATCAAGCGTTGTAGTTAGTTCAACACATCTAGCTGGTACTTCGGTGAAAATAGCAGCAAATTACTTGCGACGATTCACTCGTCTGAGGAAGAAATAGTGGTTTACCGTGTAGTTATTTTTAAGGACATTGGAGTGTACTATTGCGTGGTGAAGTGCACGATGTTGCCCATCGGAATTGTGGTGCTGCTCCTCGCGGTTTCGACGGCCTCGTCGTGGCCCTCCTGCGACCTGAAGGACAGCCAGCCACTGCCGGGCTCGCGCCTGCTCGAGAACGGGACACTGGAAGGCCCAGACGGTGTGCTGTATCCCGAGGGTACGCACTGGCTGGACGAGCAGACGGGGATGCCTCGTGTGTGTGACTGTTCGGTGCTGCCATGCGTGCGGAAGTGTTGCCCGCCTGGAATGATCCTGCTGGAGACGTGTGAACCCGACAACTCCAGCGACAGCGAGTTCAAGGTGACGGTGTACAACCTGGAGACGGAAAAGCCTGAGGTCGGACAGTTTACATTATTGTACCATGACCCCTGTTACTATGGCAAGTACATGCTCAGCCCCACAATATATCCGGAGACCGACATGTACCAGCTGCTGCCCAACGGCACCCTTCTGATCATCTCCAGCTCCGAGTTCTTCAACATCGGCCAATATTGCCTGGAGAGCATCGCCGACTTGGGTAAGTGAACGTTGTCTCATCACCTGATCCCAGCATATTTGATTCTAGTTCCTTCTTGGTCGTATGTTCACTTACATCAACATTTTGGAGTCCCTCGGTGGCCGTATATATTACGGCGATACCGAATGTACGGCGACGAGGAGGTACTGGCGCCTAACCTTCAATGTGACTCAGTTGTTGAGCACATAGTCATAAAAAGGTTAGTAACACACCTCAATCACGCAATTCTTGTCGTATTTTGTCTTCGTGGTCTATAAAGTGGCCGCTACAAACGAACATTGTTTAAATTTTCTGTTATTATTAGCTTTACATAAATTTATTCTCGTTACGATTCGATATCCACGTATGCGTCTTGTTCATTAAAGAAAGCCGGGCCATGATGTCCAAGATAAATTAACTACATTAACCCAGAATAGACGTTATGACTTAACACAGAATAGAGGTTATGATTTGACACGTATGTGTTTTTGTTATAACTATAAACAGAAGACCCTTTCTTGTATTTTCAAATAAGTAATTTAATCATAATACTTTTCAAAAAGTCAACTATAAAAATAAATAGTCTGGTTGATGAATAGAAGGAGAAAAACTACCGTGGTATATATTTAATCCCAATTAGAAATTTAAATTTTGACACCGATCAACCTGCAACATAAAAAAAAAAAATCTAACGTAGACTGTCCAATTACTACTTAAGATAATGTAAAAACAATAAGAAAATGTATTTCAATAAACACAAATGCAATACCGATAATATTGTAGGTACAAACACATTTTGTGTCTTACAAAGACGCACGTGCAGTTGAACCATGTTATACTCTCTTAACCAGATCATGCGCCTAAATACCTGCACCCTGCAATATACCTGTTGCCACTCGGCTATACTTTCTTCTCCTCTCAGCCACTAGACTGGTGTCGCGGAACACGCGGAATTCAGTTTTTCGCATTAATGTTTGCCGTTGCAACTTCGCAGTGTGTCATTTCCGGACAACTTTTCACTAACAAGAATGTCTGTTTCTGCGTTACATATAAACCTCTTGTTTAATTGAAGGTAACTTTATATAGCATACACACATACGTGTGTGTATATATATATATATATGTATATATGTATATATATATATATATATATATAAACACACATTTACTTGCGCAAACATACAAACCAACAGTTGTTCTCTTTTAATGTTGTAAATTGCCGAAATCATTTAAATTATATGTTTGACCGAAAAAAAAAATAATTGAGAAGTGTGAAATTCATTGAAAAACTTACATTATTGGTAGGTGCAAATTTGTGAAAACTGTTTAAAAATAAGACACAAGAACCGAGCTTATAAAAAAATTGTTTGCGGCAACAAAAAAAATTTTTAGTTACATGTAACATGATATGTTTAAGAAATATAGGTTCACCTCCCAATTGCATGAAAAATTTGCACATACAATGTAACTTCGAGAAGCCCGTCTCGTCAACCGCAGAGATGTCACGGACATAAAAGACAAGTCGTCATAGTTTCTGCTGCATGGAAGAACGCGTCATCGCCGCCCGAGTGTCGCACCACATCCTCCAAGCCTATCTCCTGGAGCGTCGTGAAGGCATATATTTTCACCACCATAGTTTCTCCATGAGGCAACAACGTTTGTGCATGTGTGCTTAGAAGTTTCTTCATATGACACTGGCTATATACGGTAAACTGAGCCCTTGTATTCCCTAGTTGTTTTTTGCTTTTCCACCTGGTAATAATCGCTGTGTACAGATTTTACCACATTCAAATGTTAACGTCTTCGGTACAGTAAAATCATTACAATCGTTGTTATAATAATTATTATTACTGACAAGTCGGTATTTAAAAGTCCCCTTTTCACATGGATTCTCAAAGAAGTTAAGATGTAGGCTACGCGTTTTTTTTTTTAATTCTGTACATTTTCGAACTTTTAAAATTGAACTCTTGTAAACTAATTGTGAAACATATTTCATGTCAAAGAGCGTAAATGATAAGGTAGGAAATCTCAAAGGTCGTTATCGAAATTGTGTCTGCATTTAGTAACATACTGAATTTATTTTGATTTTAATATTTAATAACGGAAGTATATTAAGGAATTATGCCTAGACCTCCTATCGATTTTATGACATTATTTGCACGTTAAGTTTTTTTGTAAATTTGTTGCCAAAATAACTTAATATCATTAAAAACAGATTATTTATTAATGTGATTAAGTACTGCTTGAATTTCTGTACCAGAAAATAACTGCGGGGAAGACATTTTCAGACAGATCTTCCAACACATTCACAATACAAAAGCAAACTTAAAAGTGTTAACTTTCAGAAAAATGCCGTTGTCAGTAAAATGCTACTCAAGTTATTCACCGTACGATTGACTCACAAGGCACCGTTTTGTGGGTCTTATAGATGGTAGTTTTAGTCGGAGTCAACTTATCTTACTACTGGCAAATCTGTAATTTTGAGCAAAAATGTGACATTATGAAAAATTTAAACTGCTTAGGGTGGAATGAGTTTTCAAAGAAATGTCATTAACATTTCCGTTACATTAGAGTATATCGGGAAAAAATAAGCCCTCCTGTAGATCGATACAGGAACCTGGGTTCAAGCAACACCGTAAAAGTTATATATAACAAGAGCCTTGCCTGGAGGACAGGCTGGCGGTGACGACAGTACAGTTAGGACAGTAGTTGCACTAGACAAGGGCCTCAGCAATTCTCCCCACCTGAGTTGAAATGCAGCAATATATAACGCATTGTATCGGAGTCTGTCGTCTTCAAGCCTTCCAGTCGTCACCAGGTCACCAGGATGGTTCTGGGTCGAGACCCACGACGTGTCGCCGTCCGTCGATAGCCGAGCCTTCCGTCATCATCCTCTGGCACATCATGCTGTGGTGAAATCTAAGGTGTCCAAAGTTCACCCATCATAAGTAGAACATGAACGTAATCAACTTACAGCCGCTCCCCTCCTATATAAATTATGTAAAGAGCCAGTGATTTTTGGTGAAAAGAATTCTGTAACAATTTGTTTCAATGCCTTATGTGAACATCTGTTCCTCTGTTTCATGGTCAGTGGCTGGAAGTTTTCAACTTTCGGCGTCTCAGAGTCCTACCCGCACGTGTGGTGTCGCAGTAACATTGTTCTGGTTGATACAGTCAAATGAGCCACGCCTCTGCCCTGTTATATTCTGCCAATAACCACGAACCAGAGGTTGCAGGTGTTCACGTAAGACATTGAAACAAGTTGTTGCAGAATTATTTCCATCAAAAATCACTGTCTCTAATTATGTAGTACAACCATATAGTATGTAATCTGTAATCTAAACTACGTAGAGTAAAAGCATCAAATTTAGATAACGTATTTCATTTAACCATAACCCTCACCCGAAGTATTAGCCACTTCAACTAGTTTCAATGCAAAGTACCTACCTCTGGCTACAGCCACCTCAACCCCATTAAATCTTGTGTAAAGCAGTTCTTTGGGGGAGACACCTTCCGCTCCTTACCTCTCACTGCCAACCTCCATCCCCCAAATTAATTCATTACTTAATTAATAATTTAGTCGATTTACTCATTTGATTAATTTCCCCACCTGCTCTCCTGTTAAATCACGTGTAAAGAAGTAAACTCAATCTTCCAATTGTTTAATTATTACATTAATAGTCACCCAATAGCTTAAAACTTAAGAATTTAAAATAAATATTGAATTTAATTTAAACAATAATTCTTTTTTAAATCACAAAAAAAAAGTAATTAATGATTCTTGTGATTAACATTTTAATAAACTAATGGTATTTTACGGTTCCTAAATAAAAATCTTTTATAATTATTGTATTGTTTTGATTTATTTACGTATTAACGTAACTCATTGGTCTTAGCTCCTCTGTGCGCGCAGTAAATAACCTAACTTAGATGGATTTGATAATGTCATCGGTTTACAAAACTCTTAAATACAACCATAACTGATTTCATATATTACATTTAAATAATTTAAATGAGTTTAGTTTAAACACAGCATTTATTATATAAGTAAACAGTTCGTCGCTTCCGAGAGTTTCTATTTCCAGTTTAATACCTACATGCAGTTACTTTATTCAAAGCGTTATGATATTCCATAATTGTTAAGCTACAGATGAAAGCTATCACGAGGTATTCCCTGCCATATGAGGGTCATTCACTATACGTGAACGTAACAGCTACGTGAGGCTTGTGACACGGCGGCCCACTTTACAATAAAGTCGCAGCGTGTGCACTGAGCACATGAGGTTCTACAGCGCGGCGCAACGTATCCAGCCTATTTTACGTCCCGTCTATATGCTAGTAATTTATTTAGAATACATTTGGTTCATTTCATTATTCTTTCACGTCCATTTTACCAATGTATATGACGGACGGGAGAAAGAACTGTTTTGAGGACGGAGCCAGTCCCGTGATACTTAACTATTAGATGCTAATATAATCGTGTGAAAAAGCTTTCGCGACTGTTACACGATTATATCAGTGTCTAATAGTTAAGTTTCGTGCTGTAAAGGCTCCTTTCTCGTAGTTCTTTCTCCCGTCACATCAAGACGTCCCTGCTGCTGTAACATATGTCTTACGTCTCCTACCTCAACATTAGCTAAGCTACAGTTAAGAAGCATGACTACCACACCTGCCAAAGGTATATCCGTAATTCATTATCCTATTTGTTTAAATTTATTTTAGTAATTAATTGCACTTAGGAATGTTTCATGTCGAAAAGTTAGTTTCGAGTTTTTAGCTATGTTTACAATACTGAGTCCGTTAAAGCGAATAAATAGAAACTGGTATTTCCACTGTCATTTTTAAGCGGGAATTTTCGCAGCAGAAATTTTAGAGTATTAGACGGTAACACAAATTTCCTTTATCAGCTGTATAATGTTGTGAAATGATAGAAGCAACTACAACTGCACGCCAGTTCAGGTCCTTGCAAATCTAACGCGCGTGTTTGCATCGCCTGCAACGCTCCAGTATATCTACATATCGGACACAAAATAAAATATCTTATCAGACGTCCCCAATATAATACGTGACTTTTGTTTTAATATTTTTGTAAAATTGTTTACTTACGCCTCCTTTGTATACTGGAAAGTGAAGAAATGGTAAGCGGCGACTTACAAATTAAAACTAAACTTAGACCAAGTTATTATACACAGCTATTTTACCAGGGATTAGAAACAATAATCTTTCTCAGTTTAAGCTAAGCTAGATTTACTACAACTACTCGCTTTAGTGAGCTTTTATTTAGACTACAGAATAACAATTGTGACGTCAGTAATAGCAAGTCAATGAGGTTAACAGTTAGGACTCGGTTTCAGTCGCCATATTGAATTTTATTCATTTTCGCTATTTTTTAATTCTGAAAAGAAAATCGTGAAATCAACGACTTTACCGCAAATTCTGTTCACTTTGTGCTAAAGTACAAACATGACAATTGAGCTAGTAATGTAATAGGTTGCGATCGGTCGGGCAAATTATGCATATGAAAAATTTTGCCTTACAGATTGCGCTGTAATTATATGTTAATAGTTAAATCGCAAAGCCTGTACTACACCAGGAGGTAAACAAAATTTGTGGAATAATCGCATGTTTAGCACTATTCTTATTATAATTTCAAAAGCGCGAAAACTAATAATATTCAATGTGACGAGTGAAGCCGAGCCTTAATGTGTTTAATGCGCACAGTATTTACTACGAGCGTGCCAAGGCGTGCTGAGATGGGTCGAGTTGTTCGATAAATAAGATAGGTAATATGAAACAGGATCAAAGAAAAATAGAAATACATAGTGACTGGATTTATTTGCTTGGACATACTCCATTGCGAAATAAATGACTGTTAAAAGAAAACTGAAAATAAAAATAAGACAAGAAAACATAAATAAGCTTTAGTCATCAGGATACATACACAACATGAAATTCCAAAACTGGAATCTGGTCAGATAAAATAAGGAACAAACAGAAAATGAAAAAAAATAACAAAATTATAAAAAACAAACCTAAGTTGACATGCGACACAACAATGAGACGAAACAAAAACACAAACAGAAATACAGCAAACGACAAACGATGAGACTAAACAAAACACAAAGATATCGGAGGTTTTTCCAGTCTCCTCATCAGTCGCACTCGTGTTCCTGAACCCTGTGTGTCTACCTGATGACGGGAACAGATTCCAGTTCCCGAAACGTCGTTCATACTGACTGTTTGGAAAACTACTGTGTTTTATTTCGTCTCATCGTTTGTATTGTTTGTTGTTTTTTCTGTTTGTGTCCGACATCTTTGTGTTTTGTTTGGTCTCATCGTTGTGTCGTTTGCTGTATTTCTGTTTGTGTTTTTGTTTCGTCTTATCGTTGTGTCGCATGTCAACTTAGGTTTCTTTTTTATAATTTTGTTATTTTTTTCATTTTCTGTTTGTTCCTTATTTTATCTGACCAGATTCCAGTTTTGGAATTTCATGTTGTGTATGTATCCTGATGACTAAAGCATACTCTGCTTATTTATGTTTTCTTGTCTTATTTTTATTTTCAGTTTTCTTTTGATAGTCATTTATTTCGCAAGCAAATAAATCCAGTCATGCACTCCCATTGCACAGTTCTTTCAAAGATCATAAATACATAGAGCATTGTTTAATTGTCGGTAGGAAGGACTGTAGGACTTATTTCTCCTTGGCTGCTAGATCAACAGAGACGTAAAAATTAACTCAGGAAAAAAATAAGGGCTCAGCAATGGCATATAGTTAAGAACCTGTACAGCATTAGCCTTCAGTGATATTTAGAAAAAACATTGAATAATTAAATATGTATGGCAGGGTTCAATGTAAGACCCTGGCCCTTCTGTAATCGAGTATTTCAGCACTAAACCACTTCACTTGGTCTTGAGTATAAAATGGTACCAGTGCAAATAAAGGCCTGGCTTTTATGTGGCGGGTATTACAAAATTTGCCCCATACACATTTCAAAGAAGTAAACATGCGGACTTTTTTCTGATACATAATTTTAAATTTAAAGTTTAACTGCCATAGGACCAAGAATTTGTGACGATACTGTGAGTGCGCCATTTCGTTTCAATACCTTATGTGCACACCTGCAGCTCTGCTTCAAGGTCCGTGATTGGATATTTTAACTCTCGCATGTCTTAGCGTTCTACTGGCAAATCATAGACCTACTGAGTCATATTAACCTCTACTGATTGGTACAGTCAAATGAGATCCGTGTAAGAACAGTCATATTTTCAATAACTATGATGCAGAGCTGCCGAAGTGCATGCCAAGCCTAGTATTCATCAACGACAACATTGCTAATAACACGTGTTTTCAACAAAGTTACTAACAATGTTGTAAAATGCTTGGAAATTGTTGACAACATCATGCTATCAACACTGTTGCCAACATTCTGTTATTAAATATATTAATATGTATTTAAAACTCCAATAACATTTGTTACCAAAATTTTGTTGGAAACATTTACTAGTAACAAAAGTTATGAATTTGAGAAACGTGTCAATAACTGTGACCTCAACACTGTTGATAGCATCATTTTCCCGGCCCATTCTAGGGCGGTGTAGATCATTGGATGTTGGTAACAAATGTTACTAGCAATGTTATCCATAATCTTGTGGGAATTTTTATCATAAACGTTACTATTAACTTCCGTTCATCATTCTTACAACTCTGTTAGTAACATTGGTGTTTTCAGCAATGTTAATAACACATTTGCTATCAACATTGCTATAAAATAGTCTACCGTAGCTTAGAATTTGTTGATAACATTTTTGTAACTAGCATTTTGTAATTAACATTATTACAGTTTTTTTTTCAATATAAACTAGACTTAAAGCATTGACACAAAATGGTGGTAAAATGTTTCGCGATTCGTGATCCTATTCATTGGGTTACATTCACTTCCTTCTGGTCAGACTGGTGGTAGATTGGCACAGCCCAGTGAACCTGACCTTATTACTACGGGAATGTTTGTAAGTGTCTGGAGGGTGATAGGAGGCTCGACGATTGGCGCTCGGGTATATGCGTGTGTGTGTGCTGAGATAGAGCGGAATTCTCGCGCGATAGTAGAGATGTATAGCAGGAAGCTAGCCCGTAAGTTACTCGTGATAACCGCCTCCTGCCCCGCAGTATAAGATAGCGAGCCAATACGTAGTCGACGCTCCTGCACAATGCCCCTGACACAATTCCATGCCGGCAAAAAAAACTTCCTCGGCTATGACATGCTACATAACTGGGTCATTTCAACCTATCAATCTGCGAACACTTTTGATTATGAGTCGAGTCACTAAAAATATTTTGTCTAAGCACACTTTCCCAAATTCGATTTGGGATAATCAAATTTTTGTGTTTTACTGACAACAAAACTGTTTACTAGACCAACGAAAAACAGAAGAGAAATGGATGCACGGTGTTTTACTATCGCTTTTCAGGTAAGCAGCAACGAAATTTGTTTTTACTCTCAACCGAAAATATTATGAGAATTTATTTCAGTTATAAATAATTCGTGAATAATTCCAGTGCCACTTAAGAGTGTGTGGGAGATAAACAAACGCTGAAAACTCCAATTGAAATCTTCACGTGTTTGAAAGTCGATTTGGAAGAACTACCAAACTACAATCCTAGATGATATTTGCCAACTTATGAGCATACATTTACCCAGAATGATGCATTTCTTAAGCATGATCTCATGAGTTTCAATTAAATACATGAGAATTCGGCGTCAGAAATTTTTATTCAGGAATACGTTTCTCGAGAAAATTTTTCTCAGAGAGTTGGCATAAACTATTGTCTAGGATTGTGCTTTTTTTTAATTTTTGTAAATAGATTTTAAACAAACCTACAATTTTAAACGGATGCTTTTAGCGCTGAATCATGTGGCATGCCCTCTTAAGGGGATTCACCAGTCAGGTATTTTGTGTCAAATCAGTGTTTGCGCCTACCCGTGTAGCTTCGTAAGTAATTGATATAGGAATATGAGTTTTTTAAGGGGTGGTAGAAAAGTATATCCTACGCCCGCCAGGACTTACTTTTTTCTTATAGGTTAAATTTCCAGAGAAAAAATATGTGTGAAATTGGCTAAAAGTACCGTTTTTACAGCTTTGGCGCCTAGGTGTATTAAGGCAAAATAGAAAACTACATCCTGAAAAGCACAGCTAAATCCTCTGGCTTTCGATACATGTAATAATACCCCAGCGTTACAGATCTACTTTGCGTGGCGTAGGTTATACTTTTCTATCATCCCTTAAAATCTAGTATTCCTATATCAATTACTTACGAAGTTACACGTGTAGGCACAAACACTGATTTCACAGAAAATACCTGACTGGTGAATCCCCTTAAGTTGTTACTGTGAGAGAGGTGAGTTTTCATAACTTTAAAGACAAGTGTCTCCACTATAGGCCAGCAATCACAGTTACATATAATAGGTAACAAATCAGAGTTCTGTTGGTTTTTTCCGCACATGTAAGTATTTAACTAGGTAGTAGGTCCACGACAGCGGTTAAGCAGTTTTGGTAGGTTATTACCACGAGATTTGGATTCCACGACAAACGCATATGGTGCAATCACCCAATAGTTTCAACAGTTTGCTACTCTGAATACACTGCAGTCACTGAAATGTGTGCATTGGTTGCTGCCAATGTAAGCAATATTTTACTTCGTCAGCTTGATTTTAAATGGGTTTAGTGTATATTACAACGCGTATAAAAATTTGCTGCCATCTCAAAAATATAACATAGTTGACTGAATGCGAGGTTATCCCAACACCAAACTAACTAGAAAGGTTTCCTAGTTGCAATTAGTTATTACCGAACCCTTGTGTATTTACTGAATTGTAATTGTATCACATAAATCATTGCTATGTTCATTTTTAAACAATAACTTCGATGTTGCATTTGTAATACTAGTACTCTTTTTACCGGCGAATGTTCGAAGTGAAGAGATTTTTGGTCAGCGCATAACATCTGGGTCTTAAGAGGAGTAACATGAAGCGAGTGTGGAGCAGCGCCGGATTGAACTGCTTGGGAAATGGGAGATCTCCGATAAAATACGCTGACCAACGTCATCGTCCGGAACGATTTCAGAGTGTTACGATTTAGAACCGTATACGTAGAAACATTGCAACAGGGAAAAAATTAAATTTGAAATACTAGTTTTGTTTTAATAATGACACCCAAATCATACACCTTGACTTCGGTGCTATATGATTAGAGATGATGGGTTTATCGCGGGGATACTTGACTGTTTGCTGGGATTCATTCCACGTTTAGCTTATCGAAAGCTCACTGGCTTTTTCTTGTACGTGATGGAGCCGTTACCTTTTTTTACAGAACTAATAGGAATCCCACTATTTTTAATTTGTTATGCCTGTTGTTGGTCTGCAGACAACTACGATATGTCAGAAGTATATCACCGAATCATACACGTGGCGAGAAACTACAGCGTTTTCAAGGGTATGCTGACACAACCTTTTTTAGACGATATAGAATCATGTCTATATATGATTTTAGTTTATTCTTATTTACTCAATGTACAGTAAGTTCTGTAATTATCTCATATTATTTATTTTTTATTTTAAGGTATGAACTCATGAAAATTTACTTTATTTCAGAAAAAATACGCTACAAAGTATGTGATTTTGCATAACTAATTAATTTCCGCGAAACCTTGGTTTTGGTAGACTAAATATTTGACTTGTGTTTTTACAAAGAAAATCCTTGTAACTTTATAAGCTAATAGTTTACAAGGGAAATTTTTTACATTTACAATATGTCAAACTACATAGAGGAGCCAAAATATGTGATTGGCATTACCGTTTTGAACTATTTAAAAAAATAAAAATAAGTTAACATTTTGTGATAGTGAAATTGTTTTTTTTTCGGATAAAATTAAAAAACTGAAATGAGTTTGTTTTTATATATATATATATATATATATATATATATATATATAATGTTTCTATTAACCTAGCGTAAGTAAGGTTATGTCTATTATAATTTCGCATTTTATTAGATCCCTTACTGACACCAGCGCTAGTAGAGACGAAACGACGAAAATATTCCATCGCCGAACTCATAAATCGAAAATTTATTAAAAATAAGTAATCTTAAGGAACCTGCCTACTTGGGACCGGAAGCCCCGGCGAGAGGAAGGATACGGATGTATATGTTAAATTATATTCAGTGGTGTTCTGTCACCTGTTACGGTATCGCTTTCGGACATATACCATTTTCTGCATTGGGAACAAGAAGAAAGAATTGCTACAGGAATATAGAATGTGGAAAGACTGTTCGTAGGTGTTTTCTAGTATCTATTTTGGATAGAAATATTTATTTGTTCATAGTTTTCAGGCTACTGAAAGCGTAATTGCGCGTGCTGCAATATGGACCGCACCAAGATAGACAAATAAACCAAGTGGTGGCATAGAGACCTACGTAGGTTCTGCAGGTACAGAGCTCCACCGAATATATTTGAACACGTATGTTCTCGTACAGGTAGGCACTGTTGTAGATGTGCTCACGTAGTAAGAGGATAGTGGAAGCGGAGAGAGTATAGGAGGAATGTGTGCGTATTGTTTGCAGGTGTGCTGCCGGTAGTGTGCTTCACCAGCCCCATGATACCACTGGAGCCTAAAGGCGCCAGCTACACGCTCTACCCTGTCGGCATGATCCTCTCGCTGTTCTTCCTCGTCTCCACGCTGCTCACGTACGCGCTCATCCCTGACCTGCGCAACCTGCACGGCCTCAGCCTCATGGCGTACGTGTGCAGTCTGATCGTCGCCTACTTCATCCTCGCCGTGATGCAGCTAGGCAACATGCTTTCCGGCAGCATGCCCTGCATCGTGCTCGGTGAGTTGCCTCCATGCCCATTATTAGTTGTTGGCTGCTCGCACTTTGCTGCCCTACCCAACTGACGTCTGCAGCTGACGCCACAACCACAGCCATAGAAGAACAGGTCTGCTGTACACGCGTTGATGTGTCATCCCCACATGTCAACTGACGCCACTGGTACAGTATGTTGTTTTAACGTTGTAGTAAATGAAACTACGAGCCGCTGCGGACACTGGTAGCATGACGGTATTTAGCAATGTTAAAACTACACCAACATTCTAGTGCTGCTATCAGTCACAAATGGGTCAACTCAATAGTACTGTCGCACAGATAGGCTAGTATCCAGACCTGTTTTTCTAAGACCGTGGTCACTACGCTTTGTTCAGTGAGTGTTTCGAAGATTGCTCTTGAACAGTCTCAATACTGCACGCTGGCAGTAAGTGTACAGTTATGGCCTAGCACCAACATACCTTGCAGCACTTCGCCAGTCGTCGATGACTACGCCACTCCATCAAACCTCACCACTGCTTGCCAGAAGGTTAGAATTGGACCTCACTTCATGACCCTCACAAGCCACCCCTTATAGCTTCAAACACTATAAAAGAATATCCCAACAACTTTCTTTTTGCCTTGCGTTCATGACTAGCTATTAATACATTTTGACTACTGAGTTAACAGAAAGTCACGCAACCCATGTGCAGTTCTTTTCTACGCTTGTTGGCTGCACCACTGAAATGATGTAGTACCTCAAAGGGTTGCGTTAACTTTCTGATCAGCCTGTATAATGGTTGTGTAACTGATGTGTTAATTAGAATTGTTTTGGCTAGTCTTTTCAACTGTATTACTCATGTTCAGTTGCTTTATCAGCTATAGGCACACTCAAGGAAGTATATACGGCTCAAATCTCCAATTTCCCTCTTCCCAGCGTTCTTAGTGGGCATAGACACTTTTGAAGCTCCGAGGAGATCAGAGAAGCTCTACAATATTCGAAGATCCAGACACCACTAACAAAAATAAATTGTTGCTGTGAGTTATGAGTTATGAGTTAAAGCAACAACATATTTTGTCTTCAAGCAAACAATACCAATTTTGGTACGTTTGAACGTTGGTTTAGCTGACGGAAATTTCTTTGGATCAGTACTTATTGGTTTCGCCATGTACATATTTATAATAAAGTTACGACACACGCATGTATAACGCGTGTCGACGAAAACTGAAATACGTGAGAAAACGTTAAAATAAGCTATCCAGTCAATTGCTGCGGAGGAACAAAATCTACAAGTATGCAGCCCGAAAACCATTCTCATAGGGTACTGAATTTTCTACAGTGACGTGTGTGAGAGACGCCTAGTGACGTATCGTGTCAACTAATATATTGGAATTGGGCGTAACCAAAGTTTAAGTGGTTCTAGTCGTCACGATTAACCTCAGAAACGAAGCAAGATGAACATTTCATTTCAAATTTTTCTGAGCGTCGCTTGTTATTTATTTGTATACATATTTGTGTTACGACATCTGCGCATGGCATTTATTCTGCTTGGTCTTTTTTTGTGTCTTCTTGTTGTCGTTTTCTCAACCTTGTCTGCCAATAAATTTTAATATTATTAGTACTTCACTTCGCAGCATTGCCGTTATTTTTGTATGTTCGATCACAAGTACTGATATGCGGTTGTGGCTTATAAATATTCGTTTGTTGTTGTTTTCCTTGTAGCGATAGAATTAATTTCATTCACTCACGCATGGCTTAGTTGTTTAGTTTTTATATTTGCTATAATTAGTAATTTTGCCAATATAAATTCCACCACACTGTCATTGAAAATGATGTTACAAGAAACTAAAATAACACACATTAATTCCAAATTGAATTATCATACAAGTTCGTCGGAGATAACACTGACACTGACCACAGTGCACGAGATGTACGTTCTCGTTGGTCAGGAATTACGTTTTTGCACTGCGAAGATAGTACTCAAGGTACCACTACACCCGAAAATTAATTGCACTGTACATAAACAGAAGTCTTTGTTTTCCTAGTGTTACAGCAGTACATCACGATCCACTCCATTATTTTGTAACCACCTAAGGTCGAGCTCTAGACAGCTAAGGTGAGGCCATCACAAACTAAATTTCAGTGCTACTAATCATTCTCTAAATAAAACAGGACCTACCTCTGAAAGCATTGTATGGCGACTTCAGATTCAATCCCAGAGTGTGATGATGTGTTGAATTTTTTTTGCAACTGGTTTTTAGAATTAAGAAATTGCACTGTGAAAGGGGCTCCCAGCTGCCAATTGTGAGAACCTAATATTCCAAACAATGATTTGCAACCTGCTCACAATAATCTGGATCTGCAATGGAATGTTGCAGAAAATTGTCTTTCTCTTATCATGTAGAGGAACATTTGTCACTGTGTACAAAACAGTCAATGCTGTCTAATCTCGCTAGGATTTTTGATCCCTTAGGTGGACTGGCTACTGCGGTTATGGGGACAAAAGTCATTCTTACAATCGTTGAGGGTACATGAACTAGGCAAGGATGAATGTTTTTCCTTGATTCATTTTCGACTCATGGCAGCAGTTCATGAATGGAATTAGTGCATTTCCTTTCGATCCCACTTAGTATGCCAGTATTATTGCAGAGCCTTTTGATGTCCAATTTCATTGTTTTTCTGACGCATCAGACAAGGAATACTCTACAGTTGTCTATATATACGTGTTCTAAGATGACTTCAGTCAATTTAGTAATGACCAAGACAAAGTTGGCACCCCTAAAGTTAATCTCCCTCCCACACCTCCAGATGTATGAAGCTCGTCTTTTAGAACGACTTTACCATCAGTCTCCGCTTCATCTGCTTATGCATGGTAAAATGACAGGTCACGCATAGACATACTCAACAGTCACCCTTGCATGGATCAATTGTAATTTTCCTCGATTTCTTTTTAGAAATGGTTATTATTTACATGTCTAGAACTTTGTAGAATTTTATTAAATTTTTTGGAAATTTCTTTAGTTTTTTTCCGTAAGTCACAAAAGTCAGGGTCAGCGTACATGACATAAGCTCAAATTCATTACTAACTAATATTGCGCAATATAAAGGGCAATGTCAAACAAAGATCACCTATCAGATATCTGAAGGGGAGAGAGTGGATAATACTCTAAAACCGGTCGGAAACGTTGTGCGAGTACAGTCTAGCGGTGTCCGGAATCTGTAAATATTAAACTCGATCTTATAGCCGGATGTACTCAGGTCTATTCTGCTCGCGAGCAAACCACCTGCAGGCGAGAAAAAAAGCGCGCGTAAAAAAGTAAACAAACACAGGCTTCCCGTGTTGCGCAAAATAAAATATGTTGTAAGGCACTTGAGTGCATGCCGAACAAAGACGACGATTCCAAATGTAGTAATTTTGTTGGGCGATAGGTCTGGAAGAGTTTATCAAGTAAAAATGTCGCTAGAAGAACGTAATTAATATGTGGAATAAATTACATAATAATTAATTCTAGGCCTTCTGTAGCCTACATATACATGTTTAACATTTCAAAGTTATTTGCGTATAATAAACTTTCGATTAATTCAAAAAATTGCTGTTAGGCCTATGTGTTTGAATATTACCTTTGAACTTTCTTATTACTATAGAAATTTTTGGAGGTTGACTTTGCCATTTTTGTACAGTTTACATTACTTGTACGCAATTGTAATACCATATACGTACATTGTACCATTGCGAAAGGATATTCTGCA
The DNA here is from genome assembly GCA_003012365.1 of Medauroidea extradentata. NCBI lineage: Eukaryota > Metazoa > Arthropoda > Insecta > Phasmatodea > Phasmatidae > Medauroidea > Medauroidea extradentata. Next base: position 20,705 of record PNEQ01102794.1, read on the forward strand.
CTGTCCAGATGTGGTCTAATAACACGGGTCTGTCTGTTCGGCGACTGAAATGTGCCACTTCTGCAGATTTTGCTGCATTTTTTAAATAAGCCACCGACTATATTTCGAATCTCGAAAAAAATCCGTTAACCAATGACTGAGCAGATCCGATCACGTGACCGATACTACCGAGTAGATTATGCCTACTTACTACGATTTAGTAAACGTCTGTGGTTAGGGACTTCTGCTTTTCGCGAAAAGAGTTTAGCCCCACTTTGTTTCAGTGCCTTACGTTCACACCTGCTGTTCTGCTTCGTGGTTACTGGTAGAGATTTGCAAAATTCGCGTATTGTCTGACAGCTGACTAGACTCCAAGTGACTATATAGGCTCGTTCGAAGTCTCCTGCTGGCCGATATTGTCGTGACTTGCCGCGGAGAATACTTACTCGGTAGAGAGGCCAATGTCTGTAACGACGTATAACACATGTAAATGACAACACATAAAAGTTCGTGGCCTATTTAATCGCAGACTATGCTTAGAGCCTTGATTTTTGGTGATAAGAATTCTGCAAGAATTTGTTTCAATGCCTTATGTGAACATCTGTTTCTCTGCTCCATGGTCAGTGGCTGGAAGTTTTCAACTTTCGGCGTCTCAGGGTCCTACCCGCACGTGTGGTGTCGCGGTAACATTGTTCTGGTTGGTACAGTCAAATGAGTCACCCTCTGGCCTATTATATTCTGCCAATAATCACGGACCAGAGTTGCAGGTGTGCACGTAAGGCATTGAGACAAGTTGTTGCAGGATTCTTTTCACCAAAAATTACTGGCTTTAACTGTTATGTACAGGAAGGTGAAGTTTAGTCTGCTACTAAATGATCAGGCGAATGTTGCATATCTCTAATTATTGGGCAGCGTGCCTTTATGAAGAAACTACTGTCAGTTCACTGAGCCAATCACAGTAAGTTACTACAACATGTCTGTGATTTACGGGTAGAACTCCACGACCTGTGAGAGTTTAAACGACCAATCACTGACCGTGAGGCAGAACTGCAGGTGGACATAAGGCACTGAAACAAAGTGAGGTAAAACTCTTTTCGCGATAAACAGCAGTCCGTACCTATGGTGTGTTACGGATTTATTAGAAAAGCGACGTCCATATTTTAATAGCCCTGGCATAGTGCGACAAGTTTAATTCTGTATGCTAGCAACTCCAGACGCACGCAGAAGCAAGCTGATACTCGCAGGGAATATTGTGAAATTAATTTCGCCAATCTTCGGGGGGTGCAACGAGAACACGTCCTGAATCAGACGATAAATTCTTCCCCGCAGAATCGCGCAGCCGGTTTTCGTCAATGAAAGGTATCGCCGCGCTCTTTCGGCGCTGTACCATTGTTGTCAATTTCAGTTTCGTAAATCCGCCGAACTGTCACAAATCCGCGCAATTCCCGCCAGATACAGAATAAAACCTACAAGTATACAAACATTTTTTTAAAAAACGTTTAAAATGAGAAACCCGTTCAGAATTTTTTTTTTTCAGTTTAAACAGTGTAACACTAATAATACAACATATAATGTTATCACTAGGGCCACGATTTTGTCGCGAAAAGATTTTTGCCCCACTTTGTTTAGTGTCTCTAGCGCACATCGGCAGTTCTGCTTCATAATTACTGGCAGCGTGTCTTTGCTCATACACGTTGCGCATTTGACTGCACCAATCAGAATAAGATTATTGTGACTCCGTACGTCTGTAATTTGCCAAGGCGAGTGAGAGTAAAATCATCCAATCACAGACGATGTAGCGGAACTGCAGGTGTGCACATGAAGCATTGAAGCTAAATGTTGCAAAAATCTTTTCGCCATAAAATCGTTGCTCTAGTTATCACAGTGCAAATTATATTTACGAAACAGCGCTGTATTCTGCTAAAAATTCTCTATCCGTAAAACGGAATATTCCTCAACTAAATGTTTAACGTAGTGCTAAAACTAGGCTAAAATCCCTCAAAGTTGACAACACTGCTGGTTGTGACGTGGCTGTGGCATATTGCTTCTGCTGCGGCACATGCAAGGTCAGTGATGCTGTTGTAGCGGGAAGTAGCTGGCCGCTTATTGGCCGAGCTGGGGCTACCAGGCGCTCCTTTCCTGCACTCTCCTGCGACCGTTACTGCGGTCGTAAACAGGAAGTCATCGCAGACCGCAGTTCCCCTCCTGGTTTCAACCTTCAGTGCCATCTTACGGCTGACTACACGTTAAAGGCAGGTTAAAGGCCGTGTACCACGATACAAATTAATGTTTGTGTTAGATTTGCAGGAATCTTCCACAAGACTTTATTCAGGCAGTTATGGATAGGGGCCGGAAAATTTCGTGGATTCAATGACCTGCATGTTAGAATGCACTGTCATATGCATACTCAAGCCCCGACCATTTGTCTGTCACCTAGACGCTACTCAGTGGAACAGCAGACAATGAACGAATAGACGCGGCTTGAGTATGCATAGGCCAACGGGTCATAGAATCAGCGAAAATTTCCAGCCCCTAGTTATGGAGGTTTCGTCGGAATACCTTTAAACATGATGTACGTTACTTTTTTTTTTTTTTCAGTTTTGCTGCTTTTAAGTGCGGCTTACGTAATTATCGTAACAAACTAACGAGGGAAAGTAAATAAAAATTTTGCATTAGAAACTAAAAAAAAAAAGTAAACATTTTTGTTACGATAGTAATTTTCGCGTGGTGCTTTTATACCTTTTTCAACGTGTACATACATAATATCTTGGCTACAAGAGCTGTAACATAGTTTTAATGGCTACCTTGTAGCAAACCTTCCATGGAATTCTGCGCGTGACCGACCAGTAAATATTCCGTCTGCGCAAAAACAGCATGTCTGCATGTCAGTTTCCACCATCAAACTGTGTTTCTGATGTGTATTTTGTGACTGCAAAACAACCGATAAGAGCATTTTCAGCCATTTCTGAGCGTGAAAGTTCCGTTGCAGGACTTTTGACGTATCTACTAGAGATAAACGCTGCATTCCCTCATATTTCTTGTTACCAGCACGTCATTAAATTATGAGGTCACCGCTGAAGATAGAGGAGAGCAAACAACGGAAAATCTGCACGTAGGTTTACTGCTTCGTGCTTGGGCATAGAGGCTATGATGTATCCGATTCCGAGTGCTTGAATCGCCCTTACAACTTCGGCACCTGTAGGTATCGTGCTCATAAATATATGTAGCCAGACATTGCTCGTGTTTTCAGACTTATTTGCTTTGGTAACAAAGGTGTTGGTGTGCCTACTTCCAAATATTTTCGCTTATACGATTGCACTTCCGCTCCTCGTAATCACTCGATTAAAATAAAATTAAAAAAAAAAAAAGAGAATTTGTTGTCTTATTTTGTTTGAAACGAAAACTTGAAATCACAGCCCTGGTTTTCTATACCTTTATCTGTATTCTTTGTTAGAATATTCTCGTTTTTCCTAGCTGAAAGAATCACAACAAACTGCAAAACATAAGCTTTTAAATGCGAGCAATAACTTTTTTGTGTGAATCTGATTAGTGTGCTTAGAAATTCTAGAATAACCAACTGGCTAACGCTAAACATAGTTTGGCAGTAGTCTACCTTACGATGAACCATTCATTTCAGTTCAATAAATGCATATTACGTAGGAGGGTGATATTTTGAGAGTGAGAGTAACATATGCATAACTAAGGTTTTGCATTATGTTTATGTTTTTTATACATATTTGCACTGTTATTCAAGTATAAACATCCTCGGTTCTTAGAAAATTTTAGTCATCCCATCAGAGCTTTTCGTCTAAATTTCATAATAACCGTGGTATTATAAACACTGTTCTAGAAAACAGTATTTTATTCTAAAACATTTCATAGATGTAAGTTCTTTAGTTTACAATAGTCATGAAAATATACATTTGGTCGATAAAAAGAATTTGTTACCATCAACTTAATCTGCATAATGGCCATCTCAAAGTTATTTATTTACGAATGGACCTACAACCATAGTTGTGAATAAAAATTGGTTACATTATTTCGTCAGTAACTCGTGGAACATTCCTTGTTTAAAAAATTACAATTTTAAAAAATTTAACTCGTAAATTGTCAATTGTCAAGAAAAAATTTTTTCATATGGTTACGTATTCATTTACTGATTGTATGAACCGCTGAAAAGATTTTAACTTGTGCTCAGTTCACTGTCAAGGAGACAATAATTGCCGCATTTTTAAAAACTGTGTCGAGAAAACTGTGTGTTAACTAAACTTGCTGACATGCATTACCGAATTCGCGGAAATTCATTACACAAACTCATTTCACATACTATGGAGATCCAGATCTCAAAATATGATTTCCAAACAAGACTGTCGGGAAACTATATTAATCAGCTCGCTCAAAGTTATATGTATTTAAGATTACAAGTCTAGACTTATTTTAAAACGATGTCTGGATTTTATCAGAAAATTCTTACCTATAACTAGAGATGATGGTTTATCGCGGGAAAAGTTGACTGTTTGATGGATTTCAATACACGTCCAGCTTACCAGAAGATTACTGGCTTTAGCTTGTACGTGGAGCTGTTGCCCCATTTGACTGAGCCAATAAGAATCCCGATATTGTAATATTGGATGCCTGGTATTGGTCTGCAGACAGCTACGTTGTGTCAGTGTTTTCAAGGCTATCTTGGCACAAAACATTTTCGCGATATACCATCATCTCTACCTATAACCTAATTCCCATTCCAAATATGAAACAGTTAAGTGCCTCAACTAATTATTATTTCTATTTCATAAAAATTGAAGGCTTGTATAATGTCCACGTAATGTAAAAAAAAATTGATCTGCTAGTTTGCTCTGCCGCGCTAGTTTAAGCAAATTTTAACAACTGTTGAATAGTTTATTTTTCGTTTACCTATTGGAAAGAAAAAATTAATTTAATCGTTCATAATAAATGTGTTTTAATTATTACACAAGTCGAATAGTTGCCCACGAGAAGGTTATAAAAAAAGAGAACAAAGGTGGGTTTCCAAATTAATATATAGGCCTATATTTCAACACGTTCAATAAATATGGTATTATTGTTATTTAATAAAAATCATGGCAATGAGGTGTCCAAAAATCATAAGTATGGGTCGATAACACTACTCTCCAACAAAGTCAGATTCGTGTAAACGTGATTTAATCTCATTTACCTCAGTGTCACAGTGTATCGTTTAAATTATTTTGCCAGTGATAGTACTGTGTTGACATGTCAGTTCTCATGGCGATCCGAGTTTGATCCCAAGCGGTGTACACCTGCATTTTGCATGAGGGGATCGTGCCTAACGATGCCGTTGGTCGGCGGGTTTTGTCAGGAATATGTTTCCTCATCCCTTCATTCCGGCGCTGCTGCATTCTTGCCTGATATAGCTCTCACTAGAGCTAAATTATCGTCGAAAGCGAGGTCGTTGGAGACGGTGACATACGCCTTGTTTTAATTACAGATTCTAGAAAAAAATGTGTCATCCATAGTCTATGTTGAGGAACCATCCCTGGAGGAATTTCTGGAAGCCATGGAAAACCGAAATCAGGATTTTTTAAGTCGGAGATCGAACCAGGGTCCTCCCGAATTAGATTCCAACGTGTTACCGTTGCGTCACTATGTTCAGTAAACCTATCTGCGACGCTGATTAAAATCTTCTAACTACCGCAACCATGCCAAGATCAATAGAATGCTCCACTATATTGCAGTGAGGAAGGTTATTTGATCGGTAGAGACCCTGCATTTTCGCGAGGTTTATGCACCAAATTGTCTCAATATTCAAAGTGCGTTTACGTGGCAAAAATGCATAATTTAATATTTGTACGATATAGTGTTAGTTTTATAGGCGTTATTTGTGACAACATTTTAAACTCGTGAAACTTTTTTTAGCTCCCATAGTCTTCCCATAGCGTTATGTCAAAGTCGAAATTTGTAAGTTACAGAAACATGATAATAACAAAAAACAACTGATTTACTCGAACGACATAATTTACACTGAAATTAAATAGTATGGGCCATATACTTAAGGATTTAAAACTACTCAACACAGTCCCTTTATATTTATTTTAAAAATGGCAGTTTAAATTAAGAAAATTATCGTTATCTTTATATTAAAAAAAAAACTAAGTAATTGCGTTGTGTATTTTAAAATATTTTGGCTTATGATACATACTAACTAATTTCAGTGTACATTGTTTCATTCCCGTAAGACACTTGGTTTTTGGTACTATATGTTCCCGTAACTCGCAAATTTTGACTTTGACATGTCATTGTGGGAAAACTATGAGTGCTAAAATAGTTTCACAAGTGGAAAATGTAGTCACAAGTATCGTCTGTAAAATTAATTATGTTGTACAAACATAAAATTATATATTTTTGCCACGTAAACACCATTAAGCGCATATCTGCAGCTCTGCTTCACGGATATTTGCTGCGGATCTTTGTAATGTCCTTTGTATTTGCCTACCAGATTACAGTAGCCTAACTGCGACACCAGACTTAACGTGATTTGCTGGTTGAACACCGAAACGCTAAAGTAAAAAACGGCCAATCACTGACCACGAAGTAGAGTAATAGATGTGTTCGTATGCCATTGAAACACGATGTTGCAAAAATCTTTTCGCAGTAATCCTGGGTTTCTATCGATCGTCAACAAAACGGAGTCGCGGAGGAGGGTGGGTGTGTGTAGTACTTTGCGCTTTCTGACCAATATATAGCCGGCCTTTATGCGACATCCTGTGTTGCCCCAAAAATGTTATGACGTATTAGTAACACGGAATTACCTACATACTAGAATCCATTGTACTATGTATGCTCAAACCCCGACTATTCGGCTATTGTCTGCTGTTTCAGTGAGAAGCAGATGGTGGAAAATGGTTGGAGCTTGAGTATACTAAGTAGTGTGGATTGTAACATGTAGGTTATTGGGAAAAATGTTTTTCCTTTCTCTGTCTACTGAAGAGTAATGTGCACTATACACAACCAATATTCTTGAACTTCCATGTTTATACCTACCACAAAAGCACACAAGGAAGTCTTCCTTCCCTGCAAAATTATTTTGTATTAAAAAATAATAATTGTGTTTTGGCCACAATATTTTAGTGGTGTCAATAATATGTTTTTGTGGTGACCACAAAATACATTTTGCATGGTTAATACCTACAAAATATTTTGTAGCTGCCACAAAATATTTTTTCGAGTGCAGCTGCCGAGGATAAGGCATTAAAGATTATGAGGAACTCACAGGAAAATGCAGGCGTGTAAATTTTTGAATACGTTAGTTACGTTAAACACTTATAGAATTGTCTTAATTTTGAACTAAGCTCTGCCCATCGTTCAACAGCCTGGACAGGCGGCCATCTTGTTAAGGATGTTCAAGTGAGGAAAAATTATAATTTTATATTTGTATGAACTAGTTTTATTTTTATAGAAGTTACTTGGGAGTACATTTCCATGTTACTGAAAAAATTTAGCTCACCCAGTTTTCCCAAAATGATATTTCAAGACGAAAACCAGTAAACATAATGAAATTAAATAATTCACATTGGAACTACATTTCACAGGCTATTGCTTGAAGTATATAAAAATGCATCACACAATTTCTTTTGTAAAAAATTAGTGAAAATTGCAAAAAAATTTACGTTTTAAGATTTTTTTAATACAAACATTTTTTGTAATGGGTTTTTACATACTTGAAGCGGTAGCTCGTAATATGTAGTTTCAATGAGAAATAATTCAATTCATTATGTTTATTGATTTTCGCGATGCATAAAGTAAAAACACGCAAATTTTCACATTAAAATGCCATCATGGGAAAATTGGACGTTATTTTTTATAATAGGAAAATATACCTACAAACAAGGTCTACAAAACAAACATTATTCCATACAAATATAAAAATTTTAACTGTCCACAATTGAACACCGTTAATAGTAGTGACCTGGCGGTAGTAACTAAACGATTATTTCGTAAATTACATGTCGCCCGGCTTGAAGCGTCTCACGCAGTTGAGTGCATGGGTTACAACATTGCAAACCACAGATAATACGAGGGTAAAATCCACAGAAGCTCCTCGAATGGTGAGAACGGAAGACGAAGCAATAATGAACAGTAGACAACATTTGGCTCAGCACAACCTAACAGCATTACTAACAGACTAAATAGAAGTAACATGGCATAGTTTTATAAAACTCGTTTTCTCTTTTTATTGCCGTGTTGTCGGAGTTGTATGATGTTTGGTTATTGAAAATACGCTAATGCAACATATTTGGTTATACTGAAATTATGGTAGGCCTGTTTTATAATTTACACACATAGTTAAGATGCAAAGTAAAGTATTCCTGTGGATATAAGCGGTTATGTAAACCAATTCCTTAAAATTCTACATACATACCTGTACACTACGAGAGTTGGTAATCAATAAAAAATTTCTCTAAGACGCTTGCTGATAGCGTTATTTATCTTGTGATTGCGTATAGGACGTGAACAGGTTATGCTAATGTGTAGCGCATATTTTTAATGAAAATGAATTCGTTAACCAGCAAAACGGCTTGCAGCAGGCAGAGGATAGCCCGAGATGTCTCGTCAAGAGACGTCTTCATTCACCCGTGTGGTGTGTGATGTCTAGATATCTAGGCGGTGTGTTATCGACCCATTCTTTTTTATGTGGTATTGTTTTCAGTCGCTGCAAGTTAGCACGTGGATATGATAAACAACTAACTCAGTTCTGCCGCAACAAATGGAATCGACCTCTCAGTATTTAATATACTTTAAAATATTTATTTATGATATTATTGACATACCCACTGACTGTATAATTTTACTTAATTAGCGCCAGTAGAAAGTGATGCATCCGGGCCGTTCAACTTCAACAGTCGTTAGCGAATCGCGTGCTGCTGAAGTAGTTAAATTCCACCGGCAGGTGGCATCAGTTAGGTTTTCGCCGCTGACGCCGCTTAGCTTAGAAGCGTTGTTATGTTTCTCCGTTGTGCAATAATTATGGGTTTCTGATGAAACACGTTCAAAAGTATTAGAATGACGGTTTTCTCGTTGGTAATCTGTAACTTGTTATGTATTACGATCGCCAATATGAGTAGCTTGATTTACAAACAGCATTTTTTTTTCACACACTAAGAAATACTTTTTTTTAGTGCTTCATCGTTCATTGGATGGCATTTGAATTCTTAAATTGTATGTGTCATTATGTCGTGTTTATTTTTAGTGGCAATTTTGAGTTACAAATTCGATTTTAATGTGTAGGCTACATATTTACGAGATTCGAAACGGCAATAGTGCGAGTCGTATAAATTAGAGTAGATGCACAGAAAACAGCATTAAAATATGTTAACTCGCAGGTATTTATAACTAAGATTACTATTGGTCATAAATTTTATTCAATATCCGTGTACTTAATGAGTAAATATTGTTGATAACATTTTCAGGCCATTGTAATGTAGATGTAAACAATGTAATAGACTATGTAAATTAAAGCACGTGTTAATGTTTGTGTTTACGTGCGGCAGAAAGATATAAACTGGCAGAAAATAGAAATTAGTCAGGGCTTTTGTGAGTGCTCACTTTATCCCGAATTACCTATAACCCTTTTAGCGTGTATATGCTATTCGGGGTATATAAGATTTTTTTATTAACATCTTGACAACCAGTGAGGTCACCAGAGGGTACGGATTTCTAACTCCCCTCCCCCTACCCTCTTTAAGAAAAACAATTTCATAATTAAAATATATTTGCCAGTAGAATACTCAGTGTTTCGTTATGGATGCTGCGAAAGTAACGCTATGATTCACCATGAAATCCAAAATTTACCGGGGAGTATTCCATAGACCTCCCCGTTGACCAGCAATACACAAATACTGGCTGCGCCACTGTTCTCGAGAATTCTGGACTGTAATTTTTACTTCCACTGCAACTTTTATTTTGAAAATTGCTGAAAAGATACAATTTTGTTTTATAGCTGAACGGGCAGCAGACAAAAAAATATGAGATACGTATAGCTATAGCAATATCGATCACTAAATACCATTACTAATTTTATCATATAAATACTTTTAAAATGTCTTGAAAATGCATTATTTTATCACGTAAACTAAACGTAAAGTCATTACAGGAACAACAATTTGACCGTAAACAGCAATTCTGTTTTGAACCGGCGCAACGTGACCAAGGAACTGTAATACTTGTAGAGCGATCTAGCGGCGTGCATGAAACTAGTCACACAGAGTTTCCTCGCAGCGCGGTAGGTGTCGTATGTATTTTACGGCAGGACGGGATATATAGCTGTGTATGCGCGTGTGTGTCCCTCCACCCCTATAATTATAGGTTTGTTCGCGTGGTCACAAATCCTTTCGTTTAGGCCTAAATAATGGAAAACCAGAGATCGCAGGACTTCCCACGTAAACTAATATCGTCGGAGACGAAATAATTTTATACACATAGCGGAAAAATACGTTTTTAATGGGCCTTGCGATTTGTTTAGCATGCGTTCTTCATTACACACGGCGAATTTGATACAATGTACGAAGTTATGATGTATAAGTTACATTAAAATTGTATTTGTACATTTTTGTGGGCACAATAGACTACATTAGTCAGTCAATTAAGTTGGATAGGACAACTTTGCTGCTGACGAACATTAGACGCTGGCTAATTTTTTTTTGTATAACATAACGTAACATCATGTTAATTGCAAGTTATTTAATTTTTGTCAACAACTTGAGCTAGGCCTACCACAAAATGGTTAAAATTACGAATTCTTGTATCCTATATGCCTCTCTGCACTCTTGTAGCGATAACATGTTCGTACTTAGTAGGTCTATTCTGCAACATATTGTGGGGTACCGGTAACTGAAAACAATACTGCTTATACAGTTGGCAGCGAATTATCGCACGTAGTTCCGCGTATTTTATATTTAAATACAACATTACTGAAAGAACATCAAATGGAATCGACCTCTCCGTATTTAATATACTTTAAAATATTTATTTATGATAATTATGACATACTTAATGCCTGTATAATGGTACTTAAGCCGGCCTCACACGATGCCCAATTTCATAGCAGTTTCTATGCCCATTTTCTGGTAGCATTTCTGCTTCCGTCTGAGTGCAGTTCCAGCACCTCCACAAGGGGTTTGGTTCTGGGCATGGCAGATTTTGTACCCGAAACGTTACCCAAAAACGTAATAGAACATGTCCTATTTTTCGGGAGTTCATATTAC
>PNEQ01102795.1:0-13884 GCA_003012365.1 Medauroidea extradentata
CTAATTTTAAGGAAAAAAATTACAAAAAGTGCAAATTATAACTTAACTAACATAGTAATTACATAGGTATTTTCAAATGAATCTTGTTAAAGTTTAACATTACTTATTGTATGGTTTTGACAAATTAACTTAAATTTAAATAATAAAATAAGAATTACATAAGTAGTATAATAAATTGACACTATAGTGTAAAAAAATACAATAAAAATCGATATATCGAATGTGAGTCGAAAACTCATATTACCCCATTTTTAACCAGTTTAGGGCCGAATTCGGAAAATATATTTTAAATGGTACTTGGGATATTTACAAAAGCACCAATTTAAAGCAAAGAGTACTTCGATATCTCGATTGATTCGATAGATATGGAAGGATAATCGAAAACTGATTTCACGTATTTTCACCCCTTTAAATAAAGAATTTCGAAACGATTTTGAGTCCTGCCATAGACATTTGTAAAAGTAACCAATTAAAGTTAAAATCACGACGATAGCCAATTGTGTTTCAAAGATAAAGACGATTCATTAAAAACACATTTTGCCCCTTTTTACTGTTTGGGGGTCGAATTTCAAAAAAAACCTAAAACTACTTTTTGGGTATTTACGTAAGCAATATTTTGAAGTGAATATCAACTCTTTACCCCAAAGGGTTCGATAGATATCGATAGTTGATTGGAAACACATTTAAGGTCTTTTCAGCCCCTTAAAAGTTGAACTTCGAAAAATCCTTAAATTAGCTAATATGCATTTTTACGAGTGTCCTATTAAAGTAAAAATCACGATGATAGACCGTCGGGTTCGAGCTCTATCGACGTTTCTTCAGAAACACATTTCACCCCTTTTCCCCCCCTTAGAGGTCGAATTTCGAAAAATCCCTTCTTAGTGCTCGCCTACGACCTGAAGGGAACCCCCACAAAAAATTTCACGATTCTAGGTCCAGTGGTTTGGGCTGCAGTTTGATATGTCAGTCAGTCAGTCAGTCAGTCAATCAGTCAGCTTTCATTTTTATATATATAGATATATATATATGAACACTGACTGAAATATCAAACTGCAGCCTAAACCACTAAACCTAGAATTGTGAAATATTTAATTTTTTGTGTGGGTTCCCCTCATTTCGTAGGCGAGAACTGAGAAGGGATTTTTCGAAATTCGACTTCTAAGGAGGGTGAAAAGGGGTGAAATATGTTTCCGAAGAAACGTCGGTAGAGCTCGAACCCGACGGCCTAACATCGTGATGTTTACTTTAATAGGACACTCATAAAAATGCATATTGGAGAATTTAAGGATTTTTCGAAATTCAACATTTAGGGGGTTAAAAGACCTTAAATGTGTTTCCGATTAACTATTAATATCTATAGATCCTTCGGGATAAAGAGTTGGTTATCACTTCAAAACGTTGCTTACGTAAATACCCAAAAAGTAGTATTAGGGTTTTTAAAACTCGACCTCTAGGCAGCAAAAAGGGGCAAAATGTGTTTTTTTATTAATCGTCTATATCTAAGAAACACAGTTGGCTATCGTCGTGATTTTTACTTTAATTGGTTACTTATACAAATGTCTATGACAGGACTCCAAGACGTTTCGAAATTCTTTAATTAAGGGGGTAAAAATACGTGAAGTGTGTTTTCGATAATTCTTCCATATATATCGAACCAATCGAGATATCGAAGTGCTCTTTGCTTTAAATTGGTGCTTTTGTAAATATCCTAAGTATCATTCAAATATATTTTCCGAATTCAACCCTAAAAAGGTTAAAAAAGGGGTAAAATGTGTTTTCGGTTCACTATCGATATACATCGATCCCATTGATGTTTATATAGCGACGTGATTTTTGTTTAAGATTGATGCTTACTCAAATACCTGAAAAATAATTTCTGGAATTTTCGAAATTCGCCACTTAAGGAGGTGAAAAGTGTTTTTCATTAATTGTCGAAATATCTTGAACCAAGCGGGCTAATGTTGTGTTTTTCACGTCCATGAGACACCAATAAATATTCTAAAACATGATTAAAGGTTTTTCGAAATGTACTCTCTTAGGTGGTGAAAATACCTTGAATGTGTTTTAGATAAATCCTCGATATCTATTAAACCCGTCGAGATATACAATTAATTTTTGCTTCAGGATTATGATTACAGAAATGATTGCAAAACGGTTTTAAGATTTTTCAAATTCGATTCCTCAGTACTGTGCAAGGGTGATATGTGTTTTTTTAGTGAATGATTGATTTTGATTCTACAGAACGGGCTAGCGTCGTGATTTGCACTTCAATTGGAAAGTTATACAAATATCTAAGATGTGAATTTAAAATATTTCGAAATTCGATACCCAAAAGGGTGAAAAAGCACAAAATTTGTTTTCTAACAACCCACGATATCTATCTAACCAGTAGCGATATTTAGGTATTGTTCGCGTCAGTTTGATGCTTACGTAAGTAATTAAAAAATATATGTACGTTTTTTTCTACTTTATAAGATAACGTAATTATTAAGAATAAAACTAAGTTGGTCAACATTCAAGGCAGATTATCTGAAAAGCAGGAACAAACAACGAGAAATAATCTATACAGGAGTTTTACTCTACAGTAACCTATCGAGACGTGGTGTATAAGCCCAGGACACAAATTTTTTTTAAAATTAAATGTTATTTTCATGAAGTATTTCGACGTTACGTGACGCAGTTGTTTGCTACTCAGGGTTAAATTATGGGAGGTTCTGAGGTCGAATTTCGTTAAGCAGCGTGCGAACGTTCAATTCTGACACACAAATACTACGAGGCAGATCGACTTAGCGCAATTTAGATGAAGTCGTTTAAAAGGGGTAAAATTGCAGTTCGCTTTCCACTTAGGTTCCTCTACATCAGTTGACATATCGTCGGTATACTGCCAAAAGTGATTAAGTCATAAATGTTATTTTGTTTAAAAACACTATTAAATTGTAGATATTAACAAAAATGTGGTAAGTTACTATACTGTAACACAACAGTACGAAACGACGAATAGACTTTAAACTTGGGCAATTATTCGTGAACAACATATACATATTCCTAGCATTTTTATCATTTTATCTCATTTTGACTTGGTCACTTTTGGCAGTAAACCGACGATATATCATCTCACTAATTTCAGTTTTGGGACACTAAATACGTTTCCGCGAAACCATTACCCACTGTAAACTTTGTAATGGCAATAAAATTCAAGTGAATATTTTGAAAATATATAATTGAGAGCACCATCACCAATGGTTGTGCACAGAGTAAATCACATATTTTTCATTCGATTAACCTCTTACTTTAGGTGTCTGTAACTACCCCACAACCTCAAATTGGCAGGGCTATATATAAGGCCCAGGTGAAGTCACTGTTAGTGGCAAAAACAAACTTAAGACTGCTTTTCGATTGGACAGCTACTTATCCTGCTGCAGAATTAGTTCAACTAGCCGCGGAGAACACTCTTAACAGTTGGTGACTGAAGTACCAATCTTGTGTACAAAGAGGTTTTTCAATTAAAGTAAATATTATCAGTTACGAATAATATTTGCGAGCAAAGCCGTGGGAGACTGCTAGTGTGTGTGATTGTGTGTGTGATTGTGTGTGTGTTGGTGTGTGTGTATATATATATATATATATATATATATATATATATATATATATATATATATATATATATATATATAAAATGAAGTGTCCTGGCTGGTACACTCACTCACTCACCCACTCATCAACGCACAGCCCAAACCGCTGGACCTACGACCATAAAATTTTGAGGGAAGCTTCTCCTTGCCCCGTAGACACCTCCTAAGAATGAATATTTCGAAAAGGGGTAAAATATGTTTTCAAAGAATCCCTGATTTCTTATTAACCGGGAAAGCTATCATAACTTTTTTAACTTCAAAACATTGCCCAAACAAATGCATATTTGTGAATTTTTCGATTTTGCGAAATTCGAAAATGAAGGGGGTGAAAAGCCGTAAAATGTGTTTTTCATTCATCCGAGATTTCTCCTAAACCATTTCAGATAGTGAGGTGATTATTTCATTTAAATTATGCTTAAGTAATATATCTAAAAAGCACTTTTAGATTTTTTCGAAATTCATTCTTGAAAGCTCTTTAAAAAAAAAATAAAACATGTTTTTAATTAATCCCACTTATCTCCTAAACCAGTGGAAATATTGAAATGGTTTTTGGTTTAAAATAAATCTTACGTAAGTATAAAAAAAGAAATTTTATGATTTTTCGAAATTTGTGCTTGGAAGCAGTTAAATAAATTTAATGTGTTTTCAAATAATCATCTGTACCGCTTATACCCGTTGAGATAGCGAAATGATTTTTTATAAGAATGAAGCTTATGTAAATATCTACAAATCAATTTCAGGATTTTGTGAAATTAGAAAATTAAGGATGTGAAAAGCAGTAAAATGTTACTGTTTCCCGAAAAAAGAGAATTTTCACGGGGAAATAACTCAACAGTTGTTTCTTTTTGCCAACCTACTCATAAATAAAAACTTCTTTGAACTGTAGTCTGTACTTACGAAAGAAATACCACTGCCTGTCTTTAAGCATTCACTCAGGTATTGTATAACGTTTGTGGTGTGGGGTTACGGGTTCGTATCCCGTACATGAATTTGCGATGGAAATTACTATGACATCATACGAGCATATTGCGCGCGCTCTTTACACCGAGCTAAGACAATTTATAGGTCACTGTTATTGAGTACGCTAGCTGTTAAATGCCTTCATCACATATTTTATTCAAAGCTACTGTTAACAAGACATAATTTCATGCGGGAAAAGCCGCAGCCGTGCAGATATTTTATAGAGAAATAAAGATGAATGAAAACAAAGATGTTCTGCAATTAAAGTACGCTCAGCAAAGTGGACTGGATAAAGCGGCGTGTAAGTGTTGTTTTAAAGATATACAGAGAATATAGTAACGCCATCAATTAATACGAAATTAAAAGTTAGTCACTCTTTCTATAGCCGCAAAGGGACAGCTAATAATTATATATTTATTTACTGACGAAAGTTTAGTAGCTCAGAGAGATGGATAGTAACTTCCTGCTCTATTCATATACAATTCATATACTTCTCTTAGGAGTCAAACTCAGAATTGCTTGCCAAGAGAACATCGTTCTTCTCTGGCATTTGAAGTAGTGAACTGGATGGCATTTTACCTTTTCAGTTCACTAACACTGTGAATTGAATCCTTTATCACAATACTCTTGCTAAGTACAGTATGGCCCATGAGTTCCGAAAAATTCCAGCGTAATGTTAATGCGAACTCCTTCGAAATATATCATCAAAATATATAATATACTGGAGATATAGAAAGCAGTACATGGACTACTTGAAAGTGGCACTGGTAATGCGCGTAGGATAATTACTTCCTAATTAGCAGAACTCTGTATTAGCACGCAGTGTTTTCGCTGTAATAAATTTCCAATGCTGCTGTACAGAGATGACCATGTTATTGCATCTTCTTTAAATTATTGCGTAAACTCAGACTAATGTTTCTATGTTTCTGTGTTATTGATAGTTTTCCAGATACATCAGACTGGAAAAGACTTTTTACTCATTTTGAGGGGTCAAAAACATTTGGTATTGCTTAAAAAATTAAAGTGTATCTAAGAGTTCTTGTTATTTGAATATTGGGAACACGTTATAACTTAGCGTCATAAGAATACGCATGACATGCTTCAACAATGTTCGTGCGCTAGGCGGGGTCTCTTAATAATTACTGTATAACCTAAAAGGTAATGCCTTTCTTTTGGTTTATATCTCATCTATATTAAATTATCTGACAAATTTTCCAATTTGTACTTAAAATTAATCTGTGAGAGACACTAACATTATCACCCATATTTAGGTTAGTTTCACCAAGTTTCACTTGACGACTGTTACGAAAGTACGCACTGAAAGTAGTTTGTATCAAGATACTATTCACCTTCAAGAGCTGTTCTCGAGGAGTAGACTGACGGCAGTGCAGCGTCCTGGGCTTAGAGTTGACGACAAAGGAGATTAGTGTGCAAGTGTCGACCTTAGCGCCTAGTTCTTACAACTGAGTGCTCTCATTATATCTACACAATATTCAAAGCAGTGAGCAGTGACGTTATTATATTATTACAGCTAATTGTAGTTAATAAAGTTATAAGAATGTCTACATTTTTCCTTTCTTCAATTTTTATCAGAAAATTCACACAACACTGATATTAATTCATAAACTTCTGAAGAATTGAAACATGTTATTGAAGTATTTACAGATATAACATTTAAAAATCTAAAACATACGATATTTTGTACGTTCCATGACTGTAAAAATTACGTTAAAATGCAGTGATTACTTCTGTAGGAAATGAAACGTGCGAAAATCCTTATTTTTTGTTCATCTAGCTAAAACTAAAATAAATTAGGTGAGCCTTAAGTCTCCACAACAGTGAGGTTATTAGAGACATCCGAGCTAGTGAACTTATCTTTTTACTGGTTCATTGCATGTAATGCATTTTATTTTTAAAGTTTTGATACAGTTAACATATAATTTATTAACGCATATATGTTGCATAATGCGTATTTTAAAATTTTATAATATGTTTCATACTAAGTTTCCTAGAACACATTTTTGTGCAACTATAGGAATGAAACTATTAAAGAGAATGTGGTTCTTTCCTATGCTAACTTAGGAGATAATGTCACGAGGTATAGATGAATCCAAATTTGAAATGATTTTCCAGTGGAGATGGTAAAATATCTGTAATTTTTCGCAAAAAATGGAAAATTTTTGTACAGAACATGGTTTAGGCAATTGATGAAAGGTCGAATAAGTAATACAATTAGTTGAAGTAATTAATGGAAATCTTTTGTCTTTATTCTCTACCTAATTGATTACGATGTGACATAAAACTTGTTCTGAAGTGGACGTTCTGAAAATGTGTGTGAACTTATAAAATCCTCAGAAATGTATAACGAATGTACTTGCAACTACTAATCATCTAGTGATGACACTTCACTTCAAGCTGGTAACCACAGTGGCCACTCCGCAGGGCGTCATGTGAAGATTCTGTGGCCTTCCTACCTCCGCTTCAAACGCCTTGCAGCGAGTAACGACTATTATTTTTTTGACGAAACTATTCAACGCGCATTATATATGTTTATCTACGAAAGAAACACAATTTTCAAATTATGTTGCAGTAATTTTAACAATTCAATGCGTTTATTAGAATAATTATTTTCGGGCCTCTCAAAATCTCCAAAAATCAGCTTCTCCAGAATGCCGTACCTGGAAAAATAACGACGGGATTCGAAAAACACAACAATAGAACAAGCGTTAGACTTTATACTATGCTGTCCACAAATAAAATAATGTGGTCACCTCTTAAAGTCTCATAGGAAAAAATATAATAGTAAAGCAATGCACGCCTGCTGAGTGGCTGGCACGGAGAGGCGATAATGTATTACATAGGTCGGTCCACGACACTCTTACCTCTCCTGCCTCACACGCATAAAGGCAGCTTATCTAGGAAGACCCCTTAAGAAATTCTTCTGTTTCCCAAGCACTGATGCCCTTAAAGGAAATGAAGACAGTTGAAGGCAGAGTACTGTACACAGCTACAGCCTGAATATATGCTATGATAAACCATCAACCAAGCATCACATTTCCAGGAATAATACAGAGTAGTGGCGTTAATTGAGTTAATAGAATCGGAGTCCTTGGGACGACCGTAGGTAGTTCAGACTTCTTCCTCTTGGTGTAGAGCCGTTACGCTGGGGTGAGCACCCTCATCTACTTTCAAGAGTGTCCGGTGTGATTATGTACGCCCCTTTGTCGCTGAGATGCGCTACGCCTGAGTCACCAGCTCTTCTAATGCTCTTCGCGGGAAACAAGTATTTAGGTTAAGAGCCTTGCCTACCTAACTTACAGTCAAGGACTTCAAATACATTAAGTCTCTGTGGAACCTTTCTAACAAAAAAAAATATACTCTATACTTTCTTGTGAAGTAAAATTTTCAAATTTCATTTCAGATTAAATTTACATAAACATATTTGAAAAGTTTCTCATATTGTCGTAGTCTTCCATAAATGTCACGTGTATTACTGATACTTATACTTGGCACAGTTATCTTTAAATCTAATCAATTGATAGGTAAATAACGTTAACATAGTGTCATTTCCGTGGCTGCATGTTAGGTACGTAGACAGATCTCGGGGGAATGACTTCTACCGCCTTGGATTTACACTATTTTACCATGTTTCTGTTATCTATTTTTCTTGTCTCTTTGTCTGCTCGATACAAAATTTTCAATAAATTTTAAACTAACTTCCCGATGAGCTGGAGGCATAAAATTTTATAGCTCAAACTCTATCACAATCCAATATAAGAGGGTAAAAATATAAAATTGTTTTCTCAATTCTTTTAAAATTTAATATACCACGTACAACTAACTTACCGATGAACTAGAAACATGACACTTTAAACACAGCTCAGAACTGGATGCCAGTGCAATATTAACTCACATTCTTGTTTCTCTGTGTGTCTGCTCAATACTAAATTTACTTGTTTAAAATCGATTGCGAAATTCCATACACAAAAAAGGCAGATGATAATAATTTAAATACAAATCATGCAACATTTTTAAATCGGACTAAAAAATGTAAAATACTTTCTCTTATGAAAATTCTTGTAGGTTTTAAAACGAAAACCGTATATACATGAATAGTTCACCGAAGTTTCTAACAATTTTATGGCAATGCAATGAACTGTTGTGTGAGTTTACTCAACGACAACTACGCTGCAAGTTTTTCGTATTAAGTCATGCAAACATCTTGAATCAAAAACGTGGTATATTAAATACTTTTAGGTAAACACTTGTCCTCGATTACTTCTGTTTAAGTGCATGTATCACAGTGTTGCCACAACAAGGCAGAGATAAAAGCTTAATCGAGTTCCTGAAATATTGCAATCTCTACATATTCATTATTTTGTAACGGTAATTAATTGAGAAGAATATAGTCGTCTGCTTACGAGAGCAACTACAGTGGCCACAGAAGTACACGGAAAATAATTTTGTAGCAGCTACAAAATATTTGTTTGATAACTCACCCTGCAAAATTTATTTTGCGATCACAAAAAAAATTTTTTTGCTGTCATTACTAAAATATTGTGGTAACCAAAAAATTAGTTTGTGTCTGCTGCAAAATTGCTACACAATTATTTGCAATAAAGACTTCCCACAAAATTTTTTATCTTAGTGTAACAGAAACGAAACTGTATGGATTCTATATTATTGAATGAAACTATGACCTGTTAACTTGAAAATGTAAAACAATCTTTGTAGTTTGTGATTTATAATCAAATTGATAAAAGACAGCTGGGAAGGATGAGTCCTTCTTAATTAATGCTAGATTTCATAGCGTCCTACCAGTAGTGTAGAACATCCTATCGTTAGGACGTTTTTGTCCGACAAATATGAGTACAGCAGGACTGAGATCTAAACCATTGAGAATAGCAGCGAATGCTCTTTCAGCGTATTCAAGAATGGTGTTGGTACGTCTGTTTGTTTATAAATGGCGGAGAAATGAGAATGTGGTGAAAGGTGAGAAGGTTTACGTAAATGTGACCTGTTTTGATTCATCTGGTAGTTAAAATGGGTGGAGTAAAAGAGATTTCGGTGATAAATAGAATGTTGTTAAATATATAGTATTTTATTTGGAAAAGCAATTGCACGACAGTAATGCAGCAATTATGTTTTAGAAACTGATAGTAAAATTGTTGATATATCTAGTTAAGGAAGTCAACTAATACTTCCATCTAGAATTATTATAAACTTTATGATACTTCGTTTGACACAATGAGAAGTGATTATCGATATGTACCGTCTTACAACCAAAGTCAAGGTCTCGACAGTTTTAGGAAAGTAGCACCAGCCAGCCTTGATTTTAAAAAAGTTTTCTTCCGCACTTGTAGATCTGCCACTGGAGGAAATCCGGTTTCTCTGTCGCGCCTATGGTTTGTATTTACCAAAAGACTGAATGTTCACTGTCGTCCACTAAACAGAGACCGTTGAACGACGAAAGCTGACAATATCAAAAGTGTTGCAGTGCGCCAACAGTATGTACACGTTCGAGACGAAGTTTAAAGGTCGTCGCATGTAGATGACGTCTTAGCCATCATGTGATTTTACGTTTTGTGATCAAGTTCGCTGTTTTTTTATTTATCCTGTCATCAGTTGTGTATCGTTCATTTTTTGGAGGTATTACTGTGAAGAAACATTTGTTTCAAATGCCTCTTTCGAAAAGACTTAGCTTACGGGTTGTGAATCTACTTCGATATAGCATTGTTTAAGAGGAATCGTCACTAGAAATTGCCAGTAAAGTTCACCTCCACTCATAATTATGTGGTATTTATTTTTCGTCAGTATATTTTTTCTAGTCACATTTATTCTACATAATATTTGTAATACATCTTAACATTAGATGGAAACATGTACTCACAAGTTATCATGGAGGTTGACAGTTACACACACGAAAAGGACGAGACATTTTGCGCGGAAGCGCGAATCGCCACGTTTCGCCACGCATGGCTTTGTCGGGAGAAGAGAAGACACTGTACATCTATATGGCGGACGGTAATTGGTTAACCTAGCGGCCAGGAAGTGAACTAGATGTAGGCGGCAGATTCGAAAATGAATTGTGGTTATCGGAGGTTGAGGCCAGGTGGCTGTCTGGATTTTGTTATGTATTGGTGGGCCAGTTCTCATCGCATTAGTTCTGCATTATTTATGGATATGTTTCTATCTAATTTGAAGATGTAATTAGTTGCCTAGCGGCCAAAAGAGAATCACAGTCCAAAAATACATACATTTTTATTTACTTTTCGTCAAGTAATGTTCATGACAAGTAATTACTTATAGCACTGACATAATATATAAATACCATCAAATTTTTTACGGTCCAGTTACCTGTTACGGGGTGGGTCAGTCGTTTCCTTAGTCAACCATTTACGTTCCATGAACATTTTTGTGGCCTAGTACCACACCACGAAGATTTCTGGCAATTTGTTTTGAAGTTTTCTAAGGCATTAACATATTATTAAACTGTAATTTTTAATGACATTAAGTTAGATAAAAATTGTTAATTATTCATTAAATAATAAAATATGCCTAACGAATTCCAGTTAATATTTTTAATTGACTTTTACGTTTCTTATTCTAAACATAACGTAGAATGTTTAGAGATCTGGTATTTGTAGAAAAAAAATTTGACAGTTGCAGGGTTCATTAAAGGTGTAAATTGATTACTCTACGTACATAAGACTGATGAACGGAAACCTTGGTGATGTCCTGTGTTAGAGGTTCGTAGCCCTTATGCCTTACATTTCGCGATACTCTCACTGTTTATTACAGCCTGTTGGCTTCGCCTTGGTCAAGGTCAAAGCAGACGGCGCAGGAGTGAATGGTGTAAAGTTCGAACACTGGTAAAGTATTTCCCGTGAAAACAAGCGGTACATTTCTTGTAACGATTGGCTGGCTCGACCTCTAGTAGCAGGATGTTCGCTCTAAGGCGTGCGTGAATTGTTTACCCTCAACATTGGACGCAGTCTTGGTCTACCCACTCGGCCAAGGTTAATGCTGCGAATTTCGTAGACTGCTCGAACTTTGGGGAAAAATCAATATAATTCTGCATTCACGGCCTAGTTATGAACCTCCATTTTCTTCACTGAGAAGAGGAAAACACTGTCATATGAATAAAGTTGTGGAGTAAAAAAGTATGATAGGTACTATTTTCAAGTTTTTCTTAGAATGAAAATACTATCTGATCACTCACTGACTACCTCTGCACAAAATTATAACACACTTATCTCAATTTGGTGTAAAACTGACTTAAGCAGTTTTTCGAATGACTGATTCAATAAATCATCACTGATTACATATTCAGTAGTTTTAACGAAATAAGTAAATTAAAAACCACTGTCTTTATTTAAGGAGCAAGAGCCCACCTAGTAGGAGCACCCACGCCATCTGTCCAATCCATCTAGAAACATGCTGTACAGGTAGAGACCTGCTATGTCGCATCATTTTCTGACAACAGATTAGATTGCAAGATGTTGCTCGATCGTTCGACGTCTTCCACTGACCTGCAGTATCGAGGCTTGTAACGGAAAACACTTTAATCCAGTAACTAAAATGTCTACGGTAGAGTGACCAATCATATGTGAAACTGTAAAATACGTAAATAATATCACATGAGCGTCAGTGTCGAATGACTTTACAGATTGTGCTTAAGACTGTGCTCGTCAATGAAGTCTAGTCTAATTACAAACAAGACCGCGAATTTAGCACGTCTGTATGTACAGGTCCTCGAGTAAGGTCACTGTGAAGTGTACAGAGAGGTCTGGCGCAGCTCGGACTGTCTGCTGTAGCGAGGTGTTGTGGCCGGTAGATGTGTGTCGACCTGCATGCTGATGACGTCCACTCCCTGGTACAATCCCGCCAGCAAGCAGGACTCTGAGCGTGCCTCGCTCTCTGCTCGTGGCCACCGTGCCGTCACGATCATAGTCTGTGACTCACGCACACTCTAAAAAACAAGGAAACCCTTCGAAAACCCAGTTACCTAAAAAAAACTCCTTGTAAGTTACAATCTTTTCTTTTTGCAAAGAAAAATGCTAATTATATCGACCTGTCCAACTAAGAACAGCATAACCAATATATTGGTTATTTTGAGATTATCTACCCTATTTGCCAATAATATAAAAATTCTCGTTTGTTATTTTACCAGGGATATGAAGCTATCTATACAGGCAATAGTCGAAAAAAATTGAAAACTAGTTTGTTTTCAAATTTATTTTTATAACATTTAAGTGATCTCCAGAATAATTCATTTTAATGTAGATATAACGATTTTTGTTGGATCAGTCGATATGATCGTAATATTAAGGTATAGTCTCGTATTTGTAGTACTTGCAATAATGAGAGTTTTAAATATGAAATATTAATTTTATTGTGATCATGAAAGTAACTTATCTATTAAATAACTCTTTAACGAACTATTCTAGGTGTGATTATTTCAAGGGAAAAGAAGTTGTGGCTGCAACCGGATTCAAACATACATCCTCGCACATGGTGACTGCGCACCTTACTCTTACACAACCGTAACTTACATAGTACCTGCTATTTATACATAATGAACAGTTCAAAGACTTTTTTAAATTTTGTGGTGTGGCGAATGTACTATATATAAGTAAAGAAGGAAACATAATTAGTAGTACTAATATGCTTACTGAGTAGCCTATACGGTGTACTGAGCTGAAGAATTATATTTATTAAAGTGGTTAAGTTTCAAGGTAGTGTAGGTGTGTAAGGGAGTGACACCTGAATATCCACATCAACAGAACACACAAGACAATTCAAACACAATTATGATTTTAAAAAAACGATGTAATTTACTATTAGAAAAGGTTTGATATCATGAGAGGAAACTGAGTGAAACTTAAAATTAAAACATAGCATTCAAAATCATACAGTTCTGAAATCGTGAACTGAAGTTAAAACGATTAAGTACCAATAAAATAGTAGCACTCCAAAGGATTAAAAATTATCCTCAGGGTTTTTAAATCATTTCATCTTAAATGTCTCAAATAATTACTCGGCTGCTCAAAAATAAAGACTAATTTTCCCAGGACTTCTAGGTACATATATATAGTTATCCTTTAAAAACGTCCAAATAAGATATATATATATATATATATATATATATATATATTAAGTTCTGGAAACGTTCGACTTAATCATCTTTAAAACACTTATAATCCTTTGAAAATAGTTTGAAACCAAATTATTTGCCGTAATATATGACATTTTGGGTGACAAAGAAATGTTATAATTTTCGCTTAGCTGG
>PNEQ01102795.1:13984-32019 GCA_003012365.1 Medauroidea extradentata
TGTCCTCTTCTTTCTTGATATAACGGTGTCCTCTTCTTTCTTGATATAACGGTGTCCTCTTCTTTCTTGATATAACGGTGTCCTCTTCTTTCTTGATATAACGGTGTCCTCTTCTTTCTTGATATAACGGTGTCCTCTTCTTTCTTGATATAACGGTGTCCTCTTCTTTCTTGATATAACGGTGTCCTCTTCTTTCTTGCTATAACGGTGTCCTCTTCTTTCTTGATATAACGGTGTCCTCTTCTTTCTTGATGTTCACTATTAAATTACTATTGTAATTCTTATTGCTCGACCCTCTTCTTTCACCGTCGGCGAGCCTACAATATTCACTAGCTTTTGGTGGCACTATCTCAAATCCTATACTTAGGATGGGCCCAAATTTGAACGATTTCTTTAGGGAATAAAATTAATCCGTCACCATTAGTTTGAAGAAGCCACCAAAAAGTCCGTATGGAAAACATAAAATTAAGGACTACAAACTCATAATCTCCAATCCTTAATTAAAATTGTGAAAACGTGTTACATATAGCAAGTAAACAAAAATATAGTGAAACTATTACTCAAATATTAATACAGCAATAATCAGCAATTAAAAAATATTACATTTACTGTAATTACAACTCTGGGTAAAACCATTTAATATTAATTAGTGACTCGTTCTCGGCATATAATCGCTATGTTGTCATATTAAATAAATCACGTCGGGGTTTCTAAAAATACGGTAAAATATTGCAAATACTTTACAAACACATAATATAGCATAAAAATACGTTTTTAGTGGTTAAAATATATATCTGTGACTTTTAAAATCAGTTAAATTTACCGTTAATGCATTTACTATAATATACATACTGCATATGTCACTGTGGCACTCATTCCAGCAAAATACATACCAGAAGGTGTGATTTGTGTATAACTATATAACAGCCGACAAATCCGCAGTTTTGGTAAAATACAAAGTTTACCTAAGACTTTTACAAGTAAATCCGTTGTAACTTTATAAACATATAATTTTATAAGCCAATCCTTGTACTTTAAACAACTATTGCCAAAAAGTACAAACATTTCCTTGTAATTTAATAATTCATTTGAGAAATAACAGAAGTAAATTTTCTATTAAAATATATTGTGAATTTTGTAATTTTGTACAGATGTAAATATGTATATTATTAAACCACATTATGCGTTATTTGCGAGTGTGGCAAGGCGGTGAACTATGAGTTCATTTGAGAAACGCTATATTCATTGACTCTCTGTGCAGAATTTTAACACCCACTACTCATTTTTGGTAGAAAATTTACTTATGTTGTACCTCCAAAAACTGATCCAATTTATTTACAAATTATTTAGAGTGTAAGTAAGGTATATTCTGTAATTTGGGGCAAGTTTGGCAACGGAAAGTTTTATTTGCTAGTTGCGCTGCTGTAAATAAGGAGTATAATGAAATGCGTGACGGTAGTAAAATTAGCCGTAGCTAGCTAATGAGGATAAATGTTTTCTTTAATTCTTTCGACTCTAGGAAAATTCATTTCAACTTTTTAATCTGAAATGCAAAACATTATTATCACTTTCATTATCACGAAATCTTTGTCAATGTTCATTTACTTTACAAATCGTTAATATTAACGACTAATTTTAACCTCTTACCTACACTTACACAAGTAAGAGTGAAAATTTTTCTTGACAAAATAATAAAATGAATTACCCGCGCATGAGGTAGAATTTACCTTAGAGGAGGAGCTTACCGAAAATTTGAATTGTTTTAATAAGTAGGCTGTTATATTTTAACGAGACATGGTTTGTATTGCAAACATACGTTGTGGCTTTTTTTTTACTGCAAAGCAAAATTTTAGGCTTTCGTAGTGTTTGCGAATTATAGGACATGTGAAAAATCCAAATTCGCATGAAACGATTTTATTGCTAGCAGGGAAAGTCAACTGACTTAGAGTAGTGAAAACATGTATATGGAAGAACAGTGTCACGGGTTGCATAATGACATGTATAAAACCCGCATTGAATATATATTTTTATTTTGTATTTTTAAAAAAGTCAGATAATTACTAACTGTTTATTTTTAATTCGTTATTTTTAAAAATATACACAAAATATTCAGAGTGGGTTTTATATACGTCATGGTGTAACCTGTGTCAGTCCTCTTTGGTGGGAATTTTTTCATTTCGGTAAGTCAGTTGGTTTTCCTTTCTGGCGTAAAACAGTTTTATATAAACTTGGACTTTAAAATGTCACTAAACAAAAGCTATGAAAGATAAACAATTTTCACTACTGTAAAAAAATAGTCACATATATCGCTAAAAAACAAACCATATCTCGTACAAATATGAACATTATTAAAGCAATACTTTTTTCGGCGAACTTCCCCATTACCGCGTGCTCTCCGTCATCCCCAGCCCACATTCCTAGGCTCTTTTAGGATTTTCATTGAAAATTAAGCATTTTTCTAAACGCCCTCTTTAATTTTAACACATCCCCAAGAAATTCATTAAATTTCGTTTGTATTATGTATGCAAGGGAGTTGCAACAACACTCTTTAGAAATTTTTTCGTAGAATTACAGAAATAACCTGTAAAATTACTATACGAAACATTAATAAAATTACCAATGTTTTACTTTCTTGGTTGCTAATTTTTACTGACCGTGCAATAACCCTTGTAAAATATGTTTTCAGACACATTGAAAAATAGCCTTATAAACGGCACTAAAAATAAGATACTTGAAATATTCTTGGCGATACACGCTAAGTCAGTAGGAACTAAGAATAAAACTAGAAGTTTTTAAAAACTTCCGAAAACATAGAACGATCTCGTAAAAAGTAAAATATAATAGTTTCAATTTATTGTTGTCCTGTAAATGCGTTAGAGGACCGCTAAATACAAATTATAGCTAGTTAAAATGAGCGAAACTGCAATAGACTAGAACGGATCAATACCATAACCATTAATGACGTATCTTTACAAAAAATATTAAATGTAATTTACTTTTTGGGCCTTTCTTTTGGAATTGTCACATACGTGTACACAACATATAAAAGTTTTGTTGCTATTACTAATTTTGTTTTAAGTTTGCTAATATAAACAACATGGCTAGATTTTTATCAAATACCGCTAAGCACCATCCCGATGAAACTTTCATTCAGTTAAATAAAAAAAAAAAATGAAATTTGTTCATACGTTAAGGAGTTACGAAATCACATACAAACACATATAGGCGTCAAAAATATAACACTCCACCTTTCTTGTCGGAGCTTGAAAAGTATTTGTTGTAGGTACCATACTGTTGTCAAAATTAGGAGAGCAATCCAGTTTTATTGTCGGCACTATTTGACTTATTCCAATCATAGCCTGTTCTGTAGAAGTAAAAATATGTTCCGTAGAAATTTATGGGCTTTAATCCGTCTACAGAACAGAATGTTGTAGAATCAATCCAGATATGCCAGCAAACTGAACTGTTGTCTCTATTTAAACAGAAGCATGGTACCTACAACATTTTTTTTCCTTCTGTGAATGCAGTGATTTTGCGTGGTGGTAGATTATATAAAAGTTAATAACGTTGTGTTTTAAAATCGAGTTTAAATTGCAATTTCTTTAAATATAAAAAATTATACTAAGCAACGACACACTTGATGTTGACTAAACGATGAAAGGTGACGTACTTTATTTGAAGAATGTTAGTTATTAAAGCCGATTTTCAGGGTTGAATTACTCCCACTGGGTTCACTTTATGGACAAATTGAACCACATGTATGACATTATTTTCCATAATATATCACTAGCCAAAATTAACGTACGTCTTTACCCCTTCTGTATCCATGAAAAAACTTACAGATATGGCATTTAAATGTTACATGAAAGGTTAACCAATCAACGGAGAGCTTTTCTGAATACACAAAAAATCATCGCCATTTCCGTAAAATAACTACGTACTTCCGTAAAACGTCCGGGAATATACGGAATTTTACAACATGTGTGGTTATTGTAGGTCATTTATAGTCGCTTATAGTCACACACATTGTCGTCTAGAAGATATGTAAGCTCTATTTTTACACACAGTAAACAAGCCCTTACAACCTTAGATTTTTCCATTTGCTCTTGATATCACGTATTATTGTGACGACAGGTATACATATAATGCGTACATATTTTTTGACGTTGTTTCAACTCCAATATGCTAATAGTTTTGTAGCGGGAAACAGCTGATAAAAAAGTAATTAACTTACAAGAGCCACAGCAGTAACACACATCACACCGCTTGGATCACAAAAAGTGACCTTGACGATATTATGTGCCCTGTCGACCTGTAAAACATAAAACACTCTTTCTTCCCTCTGATTTATGATAAAACCAATAAAAATAAACTTATAAGGTGAGGAGACAGCATCCATACCCGAGCCAGGATTTGAAGCCAGGGCCTCACGTAGCGTAGACAGGTGACTAACCAACTACGCTATGGAGGCCATCTAAACTGATAAGGGCCCATCCTCACGTAGAGCGGGAAAGCTAAACAACGTAATTGCCAAAAATATATTTGTGAAGTTCTCTCTCTCTCTCTCTCACTGTAGTCAAAAGCTGTGAGGCTAGTAGCCAGCAGCTCGCCATTTCCCCGTGTTTCATGTACTTCAGCCTGAGTCTTTCTCTGTATATCTTGCATGAGTAATAATATGATACGCCCTTTGACCATATAATAATGGAGTAAAAGTTACAGTTGTATTTTTTTTCAATGACATGCTGTCGTTTGAATGGTGCTCGATAATTAGGCCTATTTGTGTCGTTGATTGTTATAGTATTGTTTATGTAGCACAGAAGGACACGTAAGGGAAAATTTCAAAACTTCTCAGGCAAACGTCAATAGCCTATGTAGAAAGTATCAATTTACGCTGTCAGATTTTTGAAAATTTAGGTACACTGTGCTATATTACGGAAATTTAAGATTTTAATGCACATTTTAACAGTGCATAATGAATACTGTAAGGCCTGGAAACAACTAAATCTGCGATCAGTCAAGTAGTCATCACTTGCAAGTACAAGGCGTAGACTGTGTTCCAATTGGTCCTTTTAATTAATTAGATGGTATCGTGACAAGATTTTCTATGCTAAAATAATAACGTATTTGACAATCGAATGTTATGTTTAGGCACGTAACGGCTTGCTAGTCACAATGTAATCAGCGTTCCAATCAAACCAATCTATATCACTGCTTGTCTGTTGGAACACGCCGTAATATTTTGTAGTCCATCCCTGAGGCTGTACAGACATGCCTGACAGAACCACACAGACCACACCCTGCCTTTTGCGTCGACGAAGGCACTGAGCAAGTGAAACTAGTCCTCGTTTACTCTTCTAACAACAGTTTCAATGCATACGCCAGAACTGCACCAGACACGAGGGACGAGGCATATTTCGTGGTGGCGATTTTGTCATCCCATTTCAACTTAAATGAGTCAATCAGTGTAGGCGTTTATAATCGAACTACAGCGCAACCAGTTGCAAAAGTGGTGAGGTGAGAGAGTTTTACGGTTCTTTAACAACGAGGTCTTGAGATCCGACGTGAGCAAAGTGAGATGAAGGACATACTCGAGCCAGGATTCGAATACAGGACCTCTCGCACCATATACCAGCGTCCAACCAACTAGGCTACTGAGGCCGGCCCCCATGAATGGGTTTATCGCCATCCAAACAAGTAAACTCAATAAATTTGATAAAGAAGAGATCATGATTCCATTCAAATCGTATTAAATCTGTTGCCGCACTTTAATCAGAAATGTGAAGGCGGCAGCGATGACCGAGCGGTCAGTTAGCTCGCGTCCCACCACGGCGGGTAACCCCGGATTGTCGCTGGTCGCCGGGTTTTCTCGGGAAACTCCCGTCCCAACCGCCGCATCATTCTAGCGCTGCTCCGTGTTAAGGCCAATTTCCATGTCACAACTCAGGCACGGTGGCAACCTACGAGCCCCGTGTCAAAATGCCACCAACTCTCGGTGGGTGCCAACCCCGCACTAAGGTGCATCCCTCATACGATACTATTATAATTATCAGAAATGTGCGACGTACAGTCAGAAAGGAAAGTGAAAAAAGGGTCAAAATATGCATACAAGTAATCTGGGGTTATATGACAAAAATATTTTAATATAGCTATGTGTGTGTATATTTCGTTTCCACGTTGACTGGAGCAACTTAGCAGCACTCGTAATATAGCGATT
Organism: Medauroidea extradentata; assembly: GCA_003012365.1. NCBI lineage: Eukaryota > Metazoa > Arthropoda > Insecta > Phasmatodea > Phasmatidae > Medauroidea > Medauroidea extradentata. The sequence continues at coordinate 20,199 of PNEQ01102795.1, forward strand.
TGGATATATTCAGTGGACTTGCAGTGTGTTGCAAGAGAGAGGCGGCTACCTCCAGGTTCCACTTGTCTTCTTCCACAGACTGTCCAGTGACTCACACTTCAGCCACTTGGAATTGTGACTGCGCACGGCGAGTGTGTTGAACCCGGCGGAGCTGGCAAGAGAAATACATGTTAATAACACGTATTCACTTTCGAGGACATCAACATGGTTATTATTCTTACCACACGTATAAATACTGTCAAATATCTTACTACGTCAATGTAGACTACGTATTTCTCAAGGAAATGGTGTAGCGTGGTTTACTGGTGCCCCTGGTGGCTTGATCACAATTCAGAGCAATATTTTACTTAAGGAGCTAACACAATTAAAATCTTAATTAAGCGCTATATATGCACCGTTGTCCGAAAAAAATTGTGCTCCAACCTTGCGCACATTGTTACGTCTCTGCTTCGTGGTCAATGATTGATTATTGTTACAGATGATGGTTAGAGATGATGGTTTATCGCGGGAAAAGTTGACTGTTTGATGGATTTCAATACACGCCCAGCTTACCAGAAGATTACTGGCTTCAGCTTGTACGTGGAGCTGTTGCCCTATTTGACTGAGCCAATAAGAATCCCGATATTGTAACATTGGATGCCTGGTATTGGTCTGCAGACAGCTACGTTGTGTCGGTGTTTTCAAGGCTATCTTGGCACAAAACATTTTCGCGATCCATCATCTCTAATGATGGTATATCGCGAAAAACTTTTATGCGAACATACCCTTGAAAACACTGTGGTTTTCTTGCGACATGTATGATTCTATTATATACGTCTGACACAAAGTAGCTGTCTGCAGACCAATAACAGGCATCACATATTACAATAGCAGGATTCTTATTAGCTCAGTCAAATAGAGTAACAGCTCCCTGTACAAGCTAAAGCTAGTACTTCAGGTAAGCTGAACTTACGTTGAAACCTAGCAAATATTCAAATTTTCCCTCGATAAACCATCATCTCTAGTTATTGTTAACTTTGAGCATCAACCAGACGTACTAACATTATTCTCATCGGTACAGTCAAGTGTTTCGACATCTCAGAACAAAGACATGCTGCGAATAATCATGAAGCAGAACTGCAGATATGCACGTAATACACCGAAACAAGTTGATGCACATTTCTTTTCACCAAATAATTCAGTGACTAATAATACTCTAAGGTAATTTTACGTGGTTTTATATATATATATATATATATATATATATATATATATATATATATATATATATATATATATATATATATATATATATATATATATATATCACAGAAAACAGCTAGCGGCACCACTCGGCATTTATCGCACTTCTCTACTATGCTTCCAGACAGGCGTTTCCGATATTGGTATAGTAGTAAGATACTTGATTTAATAAATACGAGCGACAAAGCGTGTCCAAGACATACAGTACAATATTCGAATATATTCTCTAAACACGCTGCACTAAGACGTTTGCGTTCGTGAAGCAAAATAGCGATTTAGTACTAAGGGTGTCACTGACCTGTGTAATTCTTATCACGACTGTGCGCAAGACACTCAACTGGTGCGCAGTACTTTACAATTATTATTCTTCCTATGGAACATAATGCGGTGACCATAAAATTGTATTTTTATGGGAAATATGGCTGAAAAAGCCCAACGTTTGTTCCTATGTTTGTGTTTTTTGAATCCAGTTAGTATTTTGTCAGATACTGAAGTCAGAAAAACAATTTATAACAGTTTTGAAGGGTTGTGTAAAAGTGTTCCTAATAAACGTATTATAATTTTAAAATTATTGCGAAATAATTTGCAGAGCGTGCTACTTCCGTAGATATATTAATGTACTGCAAGCTAAGTAGTTTCGTCGAAAAAATAAATTTTAAGGGCATGCTTGTATAGACCTCATAATGTGTCTGCGAGAGATGTGAGGTAAGGGACCTGCAAAAGTCGCGTTATTTTCCAACACCAAACTAGACTGCAAGCTTTTGTACTTTCGCTCCTTATCTTCCGTTGGCTCGTAATTCCGTTGTCTGCGGTTGTAAGCGCGCATATTAACAATTATTATGTTCCGTTGTTAGATTGAGCAATCTTCTGTAAAGCGGTTATAAACGTTAGTACCATCGCTAGAGGTTCGTCAATTTCGCGGATTCATCTGGCAGCAGCTTAGACTTGTCAGTCCTATATACGCACTGGCCACTATCGATTGTCTATCGGCTTAGAACATTACAAGCGGGAAGCAAGCGAGAGTCCTACGCATTCTTTCCTTGTTTACTACTGGCTTGCAATAGTCAAAGGCGTTTCGTAACAGCCGCCAGCAAGTCAAAGGCATGACAATGAAGTATACATAGTTGGCGTTCAACCTGACCTGGAATGTATCTGCGAAATTGACGTACCTCTAACCATCGCATTAAGTCTTGCGACCTGTTGAATCACAGACTGAGTGCGGATATGCGCAGAGCAATGAGGTCCTGTCAATCACCAAAATAATAACGTAAATTGTGCAGGTCTCCAGCAATTGCGTGTTTCAGTGTTTTGTTGTGTTTATTTATTGGATCATTCGCTTCTCACCTCTTGCGTTGCTATGTAACTTCCTTTCGCTGTACGGACAATGAATTAGAGTTGTGCATTGTAATCGTTATGTCCGGAAAAATTTTGTGATTTCATAATAGTAACGCCACGAACTTATCGCGAAAAGAATTCTGCCCAGTTTGTTTCAGCGGCTCACGTGCACATCTGCAGTTATGCTTCAAGGTCAGTGATCGGATGTTTTAACTTCCACGTGACTTGAGGTTCTATCCGCAAATCACAGGAGTTATTGTTGCAGTAATCTTACCGTGGTTGACGCAGTCAGATGAGAGACACTCGCTTAGCAAAGACACGCTGCCAATAACCATGTAGCAGAGCTGCAGATGTGCACGTGATTGGCAATGAAACAAACTGGTGCAAAATTCTTGTCGCGAAATGTTCGTGTCCCTGCACATATTAGGATAAGCAAAATTCCAAAAGCACGTGTACTTTTCGTGCGATTGTAATTCCATGCCAGTTCATCAGACCCTCTGTGAAGAACTTTGAGCCTATAATGACATTGCAGGGAACCAAGAACTGAAGTCTGTCCTACAAGGTTTGCTGTGAAAGTGGCAGTTCACGAAGGCAGCAGCAAACTGATATAGTGTGTATGATGCAGTAAAGTATAACCATCAAGTCATAGAACTTGTGAAACCTTTCTCTCATTTATCTATATCTGCACATCAATGCAATAATCATCAATACTATTATTTGAGATGAACAGAGACAGTGATTTTTGGGTGAAAAGACTTCTGCGACAATTTGTTTCAATGCCTTATGTGTATATCTGTTTCTCTGCTTCATGACCAGTGATTGGAAGTTTTTAACTTTCGGCTTCTCGGGGTCCTACCTGGAAATCACAGACGTGTGTTGTCGCGGTAACATTCTTCTGGTTGGTAAAATCAAATGAGCCACGCCTCTATCCTATTATAGTCTGCCAATAACCACGAACCAGAGTTGTAGGTGTGCACGTAAGGCATTGAAACAAGTTGTTGCAAAATTCTTTTCAGCAAAAATCACTGGTTCTAGAGATGATGATTTATCGCGGGAAAACTGGACTGTTTGCTGGGTTTCAACGCACGTTCAACTTTCGAAAAAGATAACGTTGGCTTACTTCTAAAACCTCGTAAGTTAATTTCAGTAAATTTTACAGGAGAGCGAAAAGAAATTCTTCACAGTCATGCTACACCATAGATACGTGGTTTTTTAATTTGAGCATAGAAGAAAGCTAATGTACAGCAGATTTAGCAGATTTTAACACTAGAAGCGCCATGAAAATTAGCACCAAATTCACCTGGAATACAAAATTTGGAAAATCTGGACTTACGAGGTTCTATAAGTAAACCAACGATAACTGGCTTTCGCGTAGAGCTGTTGCCCTATTTGACCGAGCTAATAAGACTCCCGCTATTGTAATGTTTGACGACTATTATTGGTCTTCAGACAGCTACGTTGTGTCAGAATATAACACCCACTCATACATGTCGCAAGAAACCACATTGTTTTCAAGTGTATGTTCGCACAAAACATTTTCGCGATATACCATTCATCTCTAACTATTATGTAAAAGGAAAAAGTGAATTTGGATGTAGTTCGTTTGTGCGCCCAGTTGGTAAGGTGGAAGTTATGGCTTCCATTATACACGCAGAGCAGAGATTCCCTAGAACTTGGAACTGTTCGCTAATAGTTCCAGAGCAGCGGAATGGCTTGCCAAGCGAACTTAGTAATGAGAAGCAGGGTACTTATGGAAGTTAAAGTTGGCCGGGGCGTAAATCGATCTACCAACATTTCTCAGGCCTGAATGTTGGTATTCCGCCATCACACCCGCAGTCTGCGGTAGATGTAAAATTGATTTATTTAACACGTTTGAATGAGTAGTACACACACTGCAGACTATTGGAAACTCTTTATTTTCGCATCGCTGCTGAGCTCACATTATATGTTGTTAGTGATATGTCAAACCCAACATGTTACTAGCTCTTTGCTCTCAAGTCTTATGAAAAAAGAAATTACTCCGTATCATCTCTATATAGCAACATTTATCTGCCCTATGTGTTGCCTGTGTTTCAAGAGAAGTGGTACTAAACAGTAACTATACAATAAACAACTCTGAGCTGTTAATGTAACTATTATACCAGGAGGTGTAGGTAGGCCTATATCTCTAGCCAGTAGCGTTCAAGAGGCGAGGATCCAGGATCACGACTTCAGTAATATTATTAACTAGTTGATTCCTGCTGGCACGTCAACTCCAAGTGCTCATGGTGTACTGTCGGGTCTAGTACAGCTTCCCTTGAAACACGAACACTCTTCTACGTTGGTTTTATAATAGAAATTAATTTTGGCGATTTAATTTGTCGACAAAATACTTAATATTTGTAGTCACTTAAAGAAATGGTCCAGTGGGACGACAGCTAGGAGAATCCCCCAATAAGCATTTTATATTTGCATATATCTTACGGCTCCACCAATTGTCAGTATGTTACGTCATTTAAGTTCAGAACTGATCCTTAGTAAACAGCTTAAGGCTGGAGTGATTGCCGAGAAAAATTGAGTTTACTAGAGTTTGAAACCATTGCAGTGAAGTGATATTACAGTAATCCAAAAATGTGGTTATATTGTAAATTGTATTACGAGTAAAGATTTCGTTAACTTTGCTGTTAAATGTTTAAAATACATAAATATCGCATAGTAAGGGTACCAGAGAGGAGGATGTTATATACTTCTGAACAAAATACAGGCTGGAATCTGCCTGCCCTGGAAGATGACTTTTAATGAGTACAGATGTATAAAATTCGCATTATTTAATTGCAACAGACTGGACTCTAAATGGCTAAAGGCTCGTTCAACGTCTCTCATTTGCCGACAATTAGGTTACATGGTAAAGTGGTCAATATTCTGTAAAAAGTTCACTCACATAAATGACAGTACGTAAAGGTACGAGGTCAATGAGACCAGATATTGTGTTCTGGTAAGTACGGGTACGTGAAGTTTGTCACCAAATAATAACCCCAATTTTGCAAGTACCTAGTAATGAGGCTACACAATGGATAAGCGACGGAATGTGAAGATCTGGGGAGACGGAAGTACCCCGACAAAATCTGCCACCATTAGCAACTTCCGTCAAGTTTTACACATACAAAAACCGGAATCGACCCAGCCGGGAATTGAACTTGGTTCGCCGCGGTGGAACGCTAGCGATGTGACAGTTATAAGCCTACTACCGCGGCATTCGTGAAAAATAACGTTACTGAATAGTTGTTTGAAGTTATCAAAGACCGTGCTCTTGAAGCGAGAAAACTACACCGTGTGCAAAAATAAAGTGCAGGGATAAGCTATATCATTTCATTTATCTTAAATATATTTTATCAAATAAGCAATTCCTCAGAGTTGACAGCAGCGAGTAATGTAAATTGTTTAAACGCTATACGCGCTCATTGGTAACACGGAGCTGTTGGCTTCCTGTCTTCACCAAGTTGTAGGCCTATGCTCGAGTTTTTAGTCGTATGCGATTTGGAGGTCGAGTGGTGATTTTTCAAAACATGGAGAAACGTTTTTTCACTCTTTACCTAAAATACTGTAAACCCGAACATAAAAATAATCTCGATGTCCTGAAAAAGAGCACTCTGCTTCCAATTCGCATGCAACAAAAAAAAACTCGAGCATAAACCCCCCCCCCCCCCGGACACGCATTCGTGAAGACCCGGGTTTGATCCCCGACTCCAGCCATCCTGATTTATGTTCTTAATGGTTTCCTTAAATCGCTCCAGGTGAATTCTGGTATGGTGTGTGCCGTTTGGCACTACTTATATTTTATTACGTAACTATTTTTAATAGTTATAATTTCTTTTATGCTCTGGTTGCAGTGTATATGGAAAAGTACCCGTTATCAGTTATCTTAACTACTTTTTTGTGTTTGTACTTGGTAATCCACTAAATCACATGTTTCTAATGGCCATAAATATAAAAAAACTGTATTATTAGGCAATAATATTTTGTACAATATGATGTTACTGTCAGTCCAGACATATGCTGATTTTTCTTTATTGATGTATATCCTAACTTAAATACTTTAATGTTTATGAATTTATCGTAATCCAAGATGGCCACTTATTTAATTGCCTAAATATTACTTTATAGAATACGATTGTTACACTTTGCGATTCGACCTATCGAATTGTTAAGTGAAGCGAACACGTATTTTTATTTGTGGACAGTAAGTATATCTTTGAAGATATCTGTAGTCTTCTTCCTTCTCCGAAACAGAAATCATGGTTGACCGTTGGAAATTTATGGTGCAGAGTTACCTTGATTTTCTTTATGTCTCTATACGACATCCGCCGTCGGGTGAGTGTTTATTTTATGCCCCATATGTGTTTCTGTGTGGGCAATTTATTATTTCCGGGTTTCCCTTGTAATTTGTATTTGTTTTGCTTGTTTAAAGCGGTGCCCGTGAGGGCGTCACCACGCCGTTTTTACGGCTTTCTGATTCCTGATTAATTCGGGAATTTTCCGCGGGGAACTCTTCTCCAATCCAGTGGCCTTGTAGTGGGAATTGTCCCACCTGCCCTCTACTGTCTGCGATGGCTGCGGCAGCTTAATGTCGGTATTTCCAGTATTTCTATTTTTTGAGTGAAGACCACCAACCTTCAAGTAGCATAAACTTTCAAAAAAGTTTATATTTCACCGAAGAATGTAATTTCAAAAATCTATATGTGTATCTTGCTTTGACGTGTTCTGTATTCCAATAATGGGAATCAACAGAAAAAAAATTAAATAAATAAATAAATAAACTTCAGAAGTTTTGGAACAATAACCTACAAAATATGTTTACTTAAAATATTAATTACTTAGTCTACTTAATTTTCTTTAACAGGGGGTCCCCTAAAAAATACATATATAAAATAATAATAATTCTTTTTATTAAATAAGTCCTTGTCTTATAATTTTTAACAAAAAAAATTAATTGTTTTGAACAAACATTTATATGGTAATACTTAACATAGTCTTTGTTAGTTATTGATGTTGTTTTATTGTTTCTTGCTCGAAGAGCTTTCAACCAGTAAATAAATGGTTTATCCGATCTGTGCTTTCTTTTATTTGTCACTTCATCCTTCTGAAAACTAAAGTTAATATTTATATTTTGTGAACTAGTGATTTTGACTGTACTGATAACTGATTTCTTTAGGTACTCGGCCTCACGTCTTTAACTTTTTTTTTACCATCTCAGTCAAAACAAAATCAGATCCACTGGCTCTACCCTTTAAGCTTACCTGTCTCTAGAGTGCAGATGATTGTTGGAAGTATGCCTGTGGTATCTCCTAGTTGGTAACACATCTGGGGATTGAGGGGACCGGAGGGTTCCGATCAGTTCCTTTGCAAAAGCCATGTCCAATTCCTCTCCCACTTCCCGTCATTTTGCCAATTGTGTGTCTCCATCTTTAATAACCTAGCTGTCATAAAACCTACCTCCGCTTCGAAGTGTTTGCATTTCTTCCAAAGCGAGCGCCTATTCGTCGTACCTATAGGTAAGTCAATCCCTACAGATTACATTTCTGTTCGTGTAAGTTGGCGTGTGTTCTTTGACCCAGTATGCTCACTCCGCACTTGTGCACGAACAATATAGCATTTTCCACGAAACAGTGCACTCTTTGATGGCTGGTAAAAGTCAATTAAAAAACTAAATTCAGTTGTTTTCTTCGCTAAACCATCAATTATCTTACTCAGTGAGCAAATTACAAAAACTTTGTAAACAGCGGGAAAGCCCTAGAAACCAAATTGTGATGCTCAACAAACCACAGAAAACTATGCAGTATGTTTGTTAGGAAAGTAGTCTCCTTGGTGTACCAGACATCTTAATTGTTTATTTATAAGCAACACTTAGTTCACATATTGGAACATAGCTTCAAGGACATTAGGTTGTCATGTAATATGCTTATACAATGAAGCCACATATTCACACAAATATATATATCTGAAACACGCTGATATGTAATTATCAATAAAATAATCTAAATTCAAATAGTTCAATAGTTTCAGTAAACAGAGTACAAATTACATGTAAAAAGACATCAAAAACAAACTCAGAATGAAAGATTAACCGGCCGTTAGCTGAAAAGGTGTTTGGGTTGTTGATCTAGTTAAAAATTTGAGAATTACTCTACAAAGAAAAATTGATGAGTTTTCAAAAAACGTTTTAAATATTTTAAATATGTTTTGTTAATATTACCAAAAAAATGTTTATGTAACTATCGAATTTTGTTATAAATGTGAATTTCTGAGTCATGCGAGCCTTTTTTGACCATTTTTAGTGCGTTTCCAAATATACGAAGGTTATTTCTAGACTTAATGTTATGAGTATTAGTAAATATATAAAATATATATGTTTTATGATCTTTGAAAGAACTGTGCAATGTGAGTGCATGACTGGATTTAGTTGCTTGGACATACTCCACTGCGAAATGAATTTGTTTAGTTTTCTTTGAAAGTCATTCATTTCGCAGTGGAGTATGTCCAAGCAACTAATAGTACTTTAGCAGGGCTTTTTCGAGTGTTCTCTTTATCCCGAAACGCCTATACTAATGTTATTGCCTACCTTGATTTTCGTTAGTTTCCAAGGTGGGTGCCATCAAATGGGTACTGTAATACTGAAATAATTACAGTGTATTTAAATGCGTAGCTGAGTAAAATATGTAACCTATAACACCTTTTATCCCACATTTTAATGCGCATATACTGATTATTTTTTCTTTAATGTGATAGTTGAGAGTATTATAATACCCATAAAATATTGAAAAATAATTTACAGTACATTTTATAAAGGAATATATTAGTATAAATTGATCAAATAAGTGAAACTGCAAAATTTATAGTATTTCAAATTACGTTACACATACAATAAATATTTCTTACAGAGATTGGTTCATAAATCTGTATAAATATCCGTACGCAATTCCAAAGGTAATAAACGAATAAATGATATACGTCACATTGTTTTATTATTTGAGTATAGATTACTGCAGTACCACTGAAAAAAGAACAGAAGTAAGTTTTTGTATATCACTTTGTTTGTTGCTTTCAATTAGATTTTTTTTTTAATTATTCACTCCACCTAATCAAGTGTTACATATATGTCTGACAATAATATTATTAGACATCATTTTTGAAACCAGTTAAGTAGTTAACTGTTTATTGCAAAAATAATAAAATTATTCATCCTTAAACAAAGCCTAATTGTTGAAATCCACTTTTTACCAGCTTTTTTAAGTATCAGAAACAGGAATATATAATGTTTCGTTATATATGTGTTACGGAAACTAACTCACCGTTACATGTCAACATGTTGTTCGTTTACATAGTAACTAAAATCGCTTAGATGTAATAAATTAATTTGTCCGGAATTCAAGCTAAATAATTCCTCTAAAGTATTTAGTTATTTGTGATAAATTATTCTATTATATATAATTTTATTAAGCATAAATTAGACATAATAATTTGTGTAATGAGCAACCCATTTCTACCATACAGTATGCTCTAGTTGGAGACATTAACATGAAAAATCCTTTTTAGGGTGAAAGTTTTCTGAATTCAAATTTTAGTACAGTTTGATAAGTCGAGTACATCACAGTCCATTGGTAGTTTCCACTTAACATAAAATTTTCATCTATGCTCTTGTCACATAGTGAATAATGCTACACATCATGAGGCTTGAGGTTTTCGATGTAATGAAATAAATATTAAATTATATAATGTTATCGTTATTGATTGAAAACGTACGAGAAAGAAATATAACGTAACGTTAGCGGGCTTGACTTTGGACACTTCGAGGTGACCTTAGAACACTTTCATATTTTTTTTATTTTCCATAATTGTAAACTATGTGTAAATATTAATTAGAAATCATGTGGATATTTATTATGCAGAATTTGTGGCAAGCAAATTTCTTTATTCAGGGCTACGATACAAGCGAAAAATAATTTATCTGTACTGTCCCAAAGTCACCCTACGAGTCTACACCCCTGTTTACGATATTTTTAAAAGTTGCTTTAAACCACTTACTAGTTCGTCTCAAGAACGGTCATAGAATTACAGGCCTGGACTGTTACTAAGTTGACACCTTTATGACTAAAAGCGCCACTACTATAGTGGTGTTGTTTTATCAATGCAACATAGCGTCGTACTACCAGTGACCATAGAGGGTCCAACACAAACTTGCTACTTGTAGCTTCGTTTACACCATAGAGGTAATATATATTTACTCTAAGGTTTACACTATATTAAAACCAGAGATAAGTAAATAGTCAATATTTGCGTATCTCTGGTTAAAACAACGCCAGTTTACCAATGGCGCCAATCAGTCATTTGAGAGTCAATTTTCAACTACAGTGTTCACACACGATGAGTGTCGCCAAAGAAATACGCACTTTAAAGATACCTTTGATTGTGTATTGTCTGTGAAGTTGTTTATTCCGTGTTTAGCAATGACGTAATATTTATTGTATTATTTAGTTTTTTGTTTGAAATTGTTTACTCGTAGTGGAACTCTCTCTCTCTCTCTCACTCTCTTCAAAATTGTTATAAATTTCAGTGTAGAAGCTCACAATATGGTGACGATGGAGAGCCAGATGGACATGTCTTTGTCGACGGCGAAGGTGAGTGCGAGCGAGTCGGCGACGACGGAGGACCAGGACATGTCGACGTCGAGGAGCGAGGAGGTGGTGAATGAGGAAAAGGGGGCGGGAGGAGACTGCGTGGAGAGGCACATGGACCCGCCGCACAGTGTGTAATTTAGAGCATCTAGGTGGCCAAAAATCATATCTCGAAAACTACTCGGCCGATTTCAATCATATTTGGCGTGTAGTTTCTGTGGATTCTCTCGATGAAATAGAACATTTTTGGAATACAAATAATAAGTCGTTTTGAAAAACTTCACTGACATAATTTTTGTATAGAAATAAATGCCCCGACTGACTGGCAGTTTCAATAATTCATCCAGATGAAGCCCAAACCATTACTCTTGGATGCAAAAACATGCAAATATATGGACACATTTTACTAGCGAACCAATTTAACCAACTTGTTTTTTTTTTATTTCAACACCTAAGAGGGTTTAAAAGTGCTAAATTGATTTTTTTGAAGACTGTTCAATGTCTCAAGAATCCTACGTGTTTCTGCCACTCTATTCGCTATAAGAGTGCCTGTAATTACATTACTTAAACAAGTTATAAAAGTGAAATAGTTA